>JAPMLY010002072.1:0-63573 GCA_026401115.1 Tetraselmis chui
CACAAGGAGATGGTGAGAGATGAGTCGGGGACGACTGGACGAAAGAGAAGGAGGGAGATTGTGAGAATAAAGGGGCAGGGGGGGTGTAGCCAAGGGGGAAAGGTTGACAAACGACGCACAAAGAAACAAGAGATGGAGGATAACAATATGGAGAATAAAGGGTTGATATGCCCTAGTGCTATGCTGCTTGCCCGACGACAATGCGTAGATGGTTAAACCGCGAAAGCATGCTAGCATGATTCGACGCTATATAGACATGAAACATAAGTGTAGTGAATGAAATTAACATTTTAGAGGTTACGACAAGATACAATAATGTAGTCAAAGGGACTGAAACAAAGCAAAGACTTGGCAGCGGCGGGGGTTAGCGAGGTAGATAAACGCGAGCAATTGGTGTTGGTGCTTATACGTGTCGTAGCGACAATAGAGGTTAACTACCTTTTGCTTATGATAAAATAGATGCACTCCATCCATGAAATAAGCCGCCCGCGCATGGCACGCATTGTGGACAGCATATAGAGAGCAAGTAGAGGGCTAACGACAAACACAAGAGACACAAACAATATATTCACACGGGCTAGCAGAAGAGTGGTCGGGACATTAGCAAAGGCTAACGAGTCACGATGACTCGTACTCACAACCCACGACTACCGAAAGTTGCAAACTAACCACCAACACGCCACACAACTGCCGCTACCACCTATAGCAGTGCCGTCAAGAAGGAGCGGGGCCTTTTGGCGGCAAGTCTGGCCAATGTAATATCCATGTTAGGGCAAAACGTCCGCGAGTCGCTGCGATCGGGAGGAACTACATGCTATTGGTCGCCCTCAAACTTCGTTGCATCTCTAGTGTCTCAGCTTGACCGGCGAGGCCGGAGTGGGTAGCGTTACACTAGTGGAGAAGGGGGGTGAAAAAACGGTAGATTTTTTATAAATCTATGTATTCGTATCTCATTTCTCGGTAGGGAACAGTTGGGAACGGTGTTATTGTGTACTATCGAAGTGTTTACATGTATACATGCATTATAAACACTGGAGGTTTTGACGAGTCCGCGCTGCGCGCCCCGCGTGTGAATTTTAAAGCAAATTTGACACCGTCTTGCTCATAACTGCGGGTAATTATGGACTTAGTATTTTTTGTTGAAATGCGATTTAAGATTTCTTGCATCACTCACAATACCAATGAAGATGAAAGTTATTTACATCAATGCTAGCAAACTTGATCGGCTATTGTCTAACGGCCATTAGTTGCTCAGCCATTTAGGACACTTAAGAGCAAATACTGGGCCGGGTACTCTTCAACCTGGTACAACAATCGACACACCTATCTGCAATGTGTACCGATGTTCCTCGGAGGTAAAAAACTGTAAGCAACCACAGTAATTGCCACAGCCCCCCCCCCCGCCTAAACACTAACAACTGAAATGATTTTGTAATAAATGAAAGCAGATTACCAGAAAAATTCTGAGCCACTTGTCAAGAAATGCAAAATGAAACTGCTTCTCAACCTTCATGATGAACGGCCCGCTCCCATCGAACACGGGTGCCAACCGGCCTAGGCCGATCGGTGTTTGAGAGGGGCGACGGGGCAGCCTAATCTAGCTCCCGCGTGAGTTCGGTCTTGCCGGAGAAAGGAGGGGAAAGACCACCGAAAACCCCTCCACACGCGGTCGCTCGTCGATCCCGCCGTCGCATCCCATATGCCCCGCCGTAAGCTCCTCACGACGCGACTTTTCTCCTAGTCGCGGCCCCCCGTCACCTCGATGGTATGTGGGGGGCGACCAAGACTACCACACAGAAACATTTAGCGCTTCTGCCGCCGCGCTGAAAAGTTTTCCCGGCCATTTCCCCGGATTTTTTCTGTATGGTACCCGGTTACCTGTCTAGAAAATGAGCCATCGGCCGTACCCTCCACTCACCGATTGAGCGTCGGTCGAGCACCCGTGTTTCGAGTGCGAGCCTCCGCGCTGACCCGGGGTCGCACTCTCTAATATTTGGTGTGCATGTCGATAGTGGGTAGCGGTGGGGTAGGGCATAGTCACCGTTGCCGGATCCAAAAAAGCCGCGGGGGTGCGGAAATTATTAAAACCCTCCGCACAAAGTTTTATGGTGTTGGTTTATCTAGAAGATAACCCTGCCGCGAGACATCGCCGCTCCTCCCGTCTCGAGAGTCCTCCTAGTTGTTGGTGTCGGGCTGAACCCCCTCCTTGGGTCAGCTCGACGTCAACATGCCGGTCGATGTGTAGCTAGCGCCCTTCCCTAGCGCCGCTTCTCGGCTGTTCGCCGCCACCTCCAAAATCCTCAACCCGCCGTTAATTCGTGTGTACCCTCCTCGCCATTTTATTTTTCACAGATACAGGTCCTATCCCCCCAAATATAACAGCATTTGAGGAGTTTTCAGTAGCGAAAAAACATATCGGACGGCCCGAGCGGGAGATCTCAGTGCCGGTGTACGGATATTATGTTTTTTCAAAACCCTCCGTTCATGGCTTCCCGACAGTTGTTGATCCCTCGGATCGCAGCTGTCGGTACCTCGCTTAGCCCCCTGCCGTGCCAACCATGGCACGGCTACATGGTTACCAACGCCCACCGCATGGAGGTAGATGCCGACGGGCCTGCGAGCGCACCCCCCTCCGGGGCCGCCGCCGCTGCGCCGCCGGCGGGCGCCTCAATGTACCAAGCTCATTCGCTATCGCTACAAGTCGCTACATGCCATTTTGTAACGATGCAATATTTGTAAAGGACAAAGCGGTACATGATTAACGAGGCGATAGCGGGGAATAGCCTATCACGGGGTACCAATGCACATGGACGACGTCGCTCACCAACACATCAACGGCCAGTGTCGGAATCAGGGGAACGGATAGTTAGGCCCTTGTCAGATATTACTTGACTTGAGTTCGTCCGCGATAGAACTGTACCGAACTCAAATAAAGTGCGCTAATCGGATGTCGTAAATAGCTTGAGTTGATTTCAGAATGACGTTTTGAACTCATGTGGCCGATTTTTCGAGCTCGGCACTTGAGTTTGAGGCCCGAACTCAAGTGGCCTCCGCAAACATGAGTTCGGCCCCGGAATCCGCGCCAAAAAAAATGCGGGCACATTTCGTGCACGCCAGTGCCCTCGCCGTTGGCCCCGCCAAATAAACACCACGGCGGGCCATCTCTCATGGCTTCCACCTCTCCCGCGCTATGGAGGGAAGGGCTGCGGACCCTAGCCCTGGCGGCCAACCAGGAGGAGCCGCAATCGTGCGTGCTGATGTTGGCGATAGCGGGGCTAGCGATAAGGCGCCGCCCGCCACTCCCGCCGGGCCTCCACTGGCGGCCTCCCCGGGCCAGACGCCCTCCTCGGGCGTTGGCCCTCGGACCCAACTCCTATTCAACGACGTCGTTGACGTGTCCGGTGGAGCGTCGGGGGGGGTGAGGACGAAGGCGTTGGCGGAGATCTCCCCCAAGGCGGCGACGCATGCGGTGTCCAACAGTTTGCCGCCAAGACGAAGGCCGGCAAGAAGCTTCAGCCCGCCAAGGCCTCCAAGCCTCCGAAACCCAATCAGGCGGGGAAAATTACTGTCCCGCAGTGGAAGGTCGGGGAGTGCCTGGCAGTGTTCGACGCTTGCGTAGCTGCAACGGAGCGGCAAGTTGAGTCGCAAACACTCGATCGCCAAACTTGGGCGGTCGAGGAGTATCCTGCGAAGGTGGACGACGTGACGCGGGCGGGCATGTGGCACAGCGGCAGCCCCACGCCCGACGATAGCAAGCGTATTCGGGCCAATGGAGGAGCTATGCTGCAACAGTTTGACAGCTTGAAGCGGGAGATTCTGAAAAGGGTAACCCCCTTGTATTTGGAGCTTCTTGATCCTGATGGTTGCTTCCCCACATGCACATGTGCAACACAGAATGTTATGGACTAGGTGAAGCAGCAATACTACCTCAAGTTCGACAGGAAGTCAGAGGGTGAGCCAGAGCAAGCCCCCGCAGAATTCACTGACAAGTTCTTGGCGTGCTGGCAGCGATACGGCCCTCTTGCAAAAAGTTGTCTGTAAGCCGCTTGCCTTCTGTGAGTGCCCCCCCTGCCCCCTGTCCCTTCCCACCCCGCCTCATCAATGTCCAACAACTATACGCATTTAGTCATTTCATTGTCCATTATGCAGCCATCGCCCCGCTGGTCGCGGAGAGGGCGGTGACACTTCCCGAGCCTCGTCGCGTGAGCGCAGCCGCAAGCCGCTGAGGGAGGGTGGTGCGGAGGGCGTTTGCGGGAATTCCTCTAGTCAAGCACAAGTTACAGGCAGTGAGGACCCGACAGATGGCGAGTTAGCTTCAGCTACGTCGGCGCTGTCAGGTTTGACGGTAGAGTTAGGTCAACACCGCATCGTGATGCATCAGCTGGCGAATGCAGCTGACACCAAGAACAATATTGCGCAAAAAACAAATGTTGCTAGCCAACCTCCCCGATTCAGACCCCCGTAAGAAGACCCTAATAGATTTGCTTTACAATGACATTATGCAGCAAGGGAAGTAAGTTGTAATAATGATGACACATCAGCTTTATCTTCCATTGCCTTTCTGTGAAATGCATTCTATATTGAAAGAACACGTCTTGTTTAGCTTATCATTCGTTCCAAACTGATAACACACACACACACACACACACACACATACACACACACACACACAACTGATAACACACACACACACACACACACACACATACACACACACACACACACACACACACACACACACACATACACACACACACACACACACACACACACGTAGACACATACACAGTGATCACAAAAACATTTGTCTTTTCATTCATACCACACGGATCACACACACACACACACACACACACACACACACATATAGTGATAACACACCCGCACACACTCACTTACACGGGGATCACACACCCAAACACACACACTCCCAGAGCGCTTCATTTTATTTTTTCCCTCAGCTGTTTTCCTTATCGTTCTAGCCGAAACTGAACGTAGAACAATACAGATCAGAGGCACTATTCCGCGGCGTCTTTCAATGAGATGCCGTTGAATTGAGCTTGAGTGGCAAAGCTGATTCCCACCCATTATGCCACTGACACCAAGAATGTCTATGAAATGCATTATATATGGAAAGCCGGTTGAAACATGTTTACACATTCACGGCGAGTTGAAAGGGCGGCATACAGCTGCGGACTCTAACCATTCTACCTCACGTGCCTGCCATTTGTAAGCTAGGTGTGAAACATGTTGATTTCTAAAAATGTCAAAATCTGCATATACCTCCGCCTCTACGTCATCATATGCCATTGAGCCTGACCGCGCGCGCGCGCGCACACACACACACACACACACACACATGCAGTCAGCAATTCACCCGAACCAACCATCACATTACATCACATCACTCACGCAACACTTACCCACAACCACACCATGACCGTTGGGGGTTTGAGTCATCCCCAGCTGGCGGTCGATTCTCTTCAAGTCGACTTCGTACTGGCCAATCATGTCCAGCCCATCATACCGCAGAAGCATGATATGCAGCACCACACACATTTTGAACACCCGCTCCACGTCTTGCACATCCCTCAGGAGAACGGGGGAATCCACTAGAACGTGTCTCTTTATCATGATACCTAATACCCTTTCTACGTCTTTCCTAACGGCCTCACACCGCTCTGCAAAAGCCCTCCGCTTAGGCTCAGATGTGCGCTTGAAACCACAAATGGTTTGCCTCCATTTGTGATAACCCGTATCGCACAGCACCCAACAACCTACAGCCTGTAAATTGCTGCCATCCTCCCGTTGCAGGTCGAACGTGTAGTCCGGATACATGGGGTCATTTCTCACCTGCATGGATAAGCAGACAACAGCATCCAAAAAAATTCTGAACGTGCAGGTGTTGTAGTATGCAATGGGACAGACGGACATGTACTCACCATTTTCGGATACTTGTCCATAGTCGCCATCGTTTTGTCGTTCCTTGCGCCGTAATGGGCCTGGCTGTAGCTGTATATATACAAGTTGTGGCCCACACATACATTGAAAGCAACCGTTGGGTAACCTATCTTACCCACATACAAAAATGCTTGTCCTGGGCTTGCGCATAGCCCAACTCCACATGCACACCGTCCATAGATGCAACGCAGCCAGGCAGCCCGCATCTATTGAAGATGGTCTTTATGGCATGCAGCTCCATTAGGGTGTCCGGTGGACGAACCCAAGCATCATAGCACTCCTTCAAGAACCAATCTACAAATCTGCGCAAACATGGGGGGGGGGGCAAGACAGACATGCACATCGTAAGACACTCCGGCAAAGCACAGTCCACTAAAGCATCAACAAGAACCATACACACCCCCCATACTTACACGGGGAAGAGCTCTTGAATGGTGGTGCGGCCAATGCCGCACATGCCGGCTACTTCGCCAACACGGCACCCAATGGCCAACAACCGCAGCACCGCCATCAGCTTGAGGCTGAGCGGTGCTGCCGGACGGCCTTGCCCCTGCGGATTGTCGTTCTCAAAAACCCCCGAGTCCCTCATCCGTCTTAACATGTCGTCAAACATGGACTTGGGGATCCTAAAGGTCGCGCGGAACTCGTCGTAAAGAAAGCTGCCGACATCATTAACGCCGGGGTGTTGGACGTAGTCCGTCCACCAATAGCTCTGCCGGTAGTCCCTCGACCACCTCGCTGCACCGGTGAAACGTTGTCCCCCAAACCACCGTTGCTGCTCTTCATGGGTCCCGTACCGAGGCCTCCGTTTGCGGCCAATGCGGCGGCGGCCCACGGACTGACGGCCGTTAGCCTTCTGCGAGGCGATGGTTGCTGCACTGAGTAGTAGCGTGGCCGCTGCGTACGCGGCCGCGATCGTGAGGTACTACCGTTGTTTCACCATTGAATATAATCCAATAGCGGCGCTAGGGAGGGAACGACGGTGATGGTGGGGAGCGGCGGTATGACGGTGATGGTGGGGAGCGCAGCGGAGTTGTTTGGGGAGGGCACGACGGTGACGGCGGGGAGCGCAATGGAGTAGTTTGGGAGGGCCACGATTTCAAAAAAATTAAAAAAGGGGACCAAAGTCAACTCATTATCCGACAACGAAATAGCGCGGTACGCTTGACTTCATTTCAGCGGCTCCCGTACACTTGAGTTCCCGGTACAAGCAAACTCAACTCAAGTAATATCTAACAAGGGCCTTACACGTAGATCGTGCCGGCCCCACAAGGGGGCCGGGTGTGGGGACTAGAGAAGTGAGAGGAAAGATATGGCGGCCGGCGAAGGCACCGGCAGGGCCCGCCGACCGCCACTAATAGGGAATAGAGTACCGCTAATAGAAGAACACTTAGTACAAGAACTACAAATATCTACCTTCTACATAAGCACTAGGCAACGGGATGCTAGTGCTACCCCCCCCCCCCCTCAAGGTAGCCAAGGTCTTGACGTCGCCCTAGCTTGCGTCGAGGAAGGTGCCATTTTGGTCAAAGGTGCCGGGTAGGTGTAGCGAAATGCGCTCATAGGAACGTGCCACTACCGGCGAGTTCCCGATATGAAGCGGTTCCAAATATACTGTGTAATGTACCAGTATGACATGTAGCGGGAAAAACTGTCCACGGGCGAATTAGCCAACGCATGAGAGCGACTGGCGAGGAAGAAGCAAAGCCAACAAGACTGTTAGGAGCGTGTAGGCACGCACAAGCATAGACGGGCGCTGCTCGCGTTGACTCCCCCCTTTCGCCGTGGGAAAGGTTAGCTCCTCGCTAAGTTAGGTGAGCGTTGCGGCGTTACCTCGAGAAAAAACAATAACAATATTTATCAAAGTACGCACGGGCCGAATTTTCGTGGGTCGGTTTTAAACAATAACCATATCCGGTCGAGAGCATTGGTAGGCTGAAGGCTAGGTGACACTGAAAGATGGGTGGGGCGAGGGTGGCGCCAAGCGTTTTACACACGCTCTACTCTTTTTTACGTGGGAGTAGGTAGGACTAGCCTGGCGCGGAGTGCTTTACACACGCTCTTCTCTAGTGTAAGTAGGTGGAGGGCCCATAACCTGTCCGAATCGGGAACGGATAGTTACACGTAGGTCGTGCCGGCCCCACAAGGGGGCCGGATGTCGTGACTAGAGAAGTGAGAGGAGAGAGATGGTGGCCGGCGAAGGCACCGGCATGGCCGGCCGACCGCCACTAATACATGGAATAGAGTACCGCTAATAGCACAACACTAAGTACAAGAACTACAAATAGCTACCTTCTACATAAGTACTAGGCAACGGGATGCTAGTGCTAACAGTCACCCACACGCGGGTGACCTCATCTTTAGCGGCCATACAGACGTCGCTCAACATCACAACAACGGTCACACATACTGCGGTGACCCTATCGCCAACGGCCACACGACCGTCATTTGCTCACAACTACAACAACGGTCACCCACACGACGGTAACCCCATCACCGGCGGCCACGCAAATATAACTCAACATGACAACAAAGGTCACCCATATGACGGTGACCCCATCGCAAGCGGCCACACATACGTCGCTTAACAACACATCAGAGGTCACCCACACGGTGGTGACCCCATCAACATGAGCGACAAGCTCCATGTAGCTCACAAAAGCCACAACGGTCTTCCACACACCGAAGACCCTCACATATGAAGCGGTCTCCCAAGCACAAGAGACCACTCTACCAACAAAGACATGGATAGACCTCTAGCGTGCATAGGTGTACGGTCAATGATCTAGAGGGGCTATCATAGGATATCATTGCCCGTGCATACACGTATGCATACACTAGGATGCGTATAGACATACGCATTAGAAATAGATATACACGCGCATGCTTGCTTTGCTGGCGCTCACTTCCCCTAACTCCCTCATCCCATTGTAACTATCGCTACTGCAAGGCATGCCGCGCACGCGCCAAAATGCACCGCGAGGGGCAACAGCCGCCCCCTCCCCGACCGTGCGCCGATAATACTTCTTATTCTAACTGATCTCGCATTGTATGGCGTATGTACCTGATGGTGTTATGACATATACGGGTACTTATGACATGAAGAACGATTATATGTAATTCTCATATATTCAATATTAATCGAATTAAAAATTATATACAAGAATTAGTAGTGGAAGTATAATCGCCACTCAATGAAAGTGAAAAAGGAGGAATAAAAACCCCCAAGGCCAAAGCCCAAGGAATAGGGAGGCATGCCATATTGCTTTCTTTGTAGTTCATGTATCGTACTCCCGAAAAGTTTTGCTCCGTGAGATGGGCCTTGCTCCTCGCATTACTCGAATGGGCCGACGCCCGGACGGGTAGGGTAGACCTTTCTTGGTCAGTGCCGGGAATGCATTCATGTTTGTGTGCATGTCGTTGGGAGGTTTTAGTTGGTAAAACTCCAACACTAGCCTCGTGTGGGGTTAGCGGAGTTCGGCACGGTTCTCGTACAATGATACGTAATGCACTCACACAAGCGTCGCCTACCCGGGAGCATGATCGATTATGAGTTTGAGGTTTGTTTCGAGCTTATGCTCTTAGTCATGCTTGCAAGACGCCGCATGTAGAGGGTGCCGGTGCGGGTTTACGTGCCAATCCCATATCCCGGGGGCGCAAAAAAAAAAAAAAAAGGGAGGCATGCCACAACATTTATTCATTTGATGAATAAGATATGATAATATGTATGTATCTCATCATTTTGTTTATTAACTATTCAAAATTTCTTGCAATAAAAAGCATTAAAAATCACCGCCAGTAAAAAGGGAGAAAGGATAAACCCCCCACATGCCTAAGCCTATGGAGCAGGGAGACATACCACAGCATCAGCATTACCCTCTTGCCAAGCATCGTGCAGATAGGAACCCAAGGTAACATGAAGAGCAGCAGAGAGACATTGCATGAATTCTCGCCGCACATCCCCCCAAAACCGACGAAAGGGCATACAAGTAGATCGACGAACGAAATGTTGCACGCGGACATAACTGTAAGAGGCGCAATGAACGAGAGTCCGCAACACCCATGCCGGGGAATCGAAAAAAAAACCACCAAAATGGCTATTTATCGATTGAATACAAATGATGCGACGAACAAATATAATTCCGGCCTATGAAGATTGACGAAGCTCCGCCGCTAGAGGAGCAATGCGACCCCCATCCTCAAGTCAGGCTAGGGATCAACCACCGATGCCTTGTTGATGCTATCGCCATCACGGAAATACCCACTTAACGGTGCCATCTTTGTGCCATATTGTGATGACATTGAAAGCATCCTATGAGACGGCAATAAACTGATGACACTCTGAAAATACATATGATTAAACGACCGAACCAAGAGCAGCCCTGCAGAGGGGTAGGGAAACCGGGTCAATCCATCCGACGTCTATCACATAAGCGAAGAAATTTGACGACTGCCGGCGGTGTGTCTGGCTGAACTGTAAAGCACAGCATGCTACCCTCCCCCTCCATTCACACAGCCGTGCGCCCCCACGCAGCCGGCCAGATCAAAACTCGCCCAAGCCCTTCAACAGCTCTGACGCCCCCACTTCCGCATCACCCTCTGCAGCCCCAACGACTCCCTCGTCTCGAAATAGCCTGAACACCTGCACCACACAGCAGCCTCGCACGTCAAAGACATGCCACCCGTGATGCAGCGCAGCGCCGATGACTTTGCAAGGGTAGTAGGGGGGGAAGGGGGAGAGAATGCGCTTCCCACACACCTTTGGGGCGGTCTCGCCGCTGACGAGGAAGACGCGCGAGGAGTTGTTGGCTCGGAAAGGGTAGTACACACCGTAAGCCCCAAGTGCATCGCTGTGCCCCTGACACATAACAGCAAAGCACGCCGAGCTAAGGATCGGACCCACACGGTGTGGTGATGATTTATAACCAGCTGCCGCCCTGTTCGCGTTTGAAACGGAGGACCGCCTGCTGCGGGAGTACCTTGTAGATGACTCGGTGCTGGTTGCTGAACTCTTTGACAAACTCCCACTTTCGCCCGTTTTCGACGTACCCGTTGATGCTGAACTCCTCCGCCTCCTCATTCCCCACGTACTCCGTCCCCAACCCGCTCAGCTGCCCGTACTCGTTGAAGCTCAGCACGGTGGTGAGACTCCTGCCATGCCCAGGCAGCCACACACCCTGCTCGTCCGAATCACCCATCATCAACACAATTCTCGCATCAGCTAAACGAGTACGGTGCGCACCTGAATGCCTCGCCGCGGAGGGAGTACTCCTGCAGGCACCACGAGCCAGACTCCAGCAGGGGGAGCATCAGCTGCGGGCAAGGGGTTGGGGAGGCAGCTCATCAACCACCGAATACACTCAGACGAGGGGCTGTGCGTGTGTGTGTGTGTGTGTGTGTGTGTGTGTGTGTGTGTGTGTGTGTGTGTGTGTGTGTGTGTGTGTGTGTGTGTGTGTGTGTGTGATGAGGGGGGAGTCCGGCGTTCTTCGCACCTCGCCCTCCGCGTTATGCATCTTCACCTGCGGCACGCTCCCATCCGCCCACATGTTGAGCAGCGCGCGAGACATGTGCTGAGTCACCCCCGTGAACTCCATCCCCAGCGCGTCCGAGAACGTCTTTCCGGAGGAGCTGTCCAACAGGACTTGTTCCTGAGGAGAGGGGGAGGGGAGGTTAACCCCGCAGGTGCGCATGCACCGCGTCGCCGGAGGCTGCACAAGAGGTCGAGCCGAGGCGTGGCTGCTACCTTGGTGCTCGGGGAGCTGTACATGAGGTTGGCGAGCACCGAGGCGGCTGCCTCCTTGAAGGCGGGGTGCGTGGCGCGGAGGAGGGCGAGGAGGGAGGGGATGCCCGCATACTGGATGATCTCCGCCTTGCGCTCCGCCTCCGCGCTGCTGCAGGTGCACATCCCCATGTACTGCAGCGCGAGGTAGAGCTGGAAACGGTGGGAGACGCCCGACACATTCACCGGGTGGTTGTGCATGCGTAGCCAGCGCAGCATGCGCACGACGACCCGCCAACCTGCGCAGCCACGTACCCAACACCAAACCCTCAGAACAACAAGCCCCGCCGTCCTTTCACAAGCGCGCTGCGCGTTCAAATCGGCGTACCGTAGATGCGATCGCGGTAGACGTTTCGCCAGGGGTTGCCCCGCATACGCTGCTCCCAGACGACGGAGGAGTCGCCGTGTTTGTCGATTTTAGCGTAGCCGTGGATGAGGGCGGAGTCCATGCAGCGCACGTGGCGGGGGTCGCTCTGCGTGATGCCCCAGTGCAGGAGGCACAGCCGGCGCCAGTCGTAAGTGCTCGTGAGCTCGCTCATGGCGCGACAGCTCATGCCCAGCGCACTGAGCGCTTTGGGGTCGGCCAGATGGTTGACAATGTTCGCCAGGATGGAGGGGTGCAGGTCGAGGAGGCGCAGCGGCGCCGCGGCGGGCTCCTTCACCGCCGGGGCCTCCATTTTCTGCGATCGCAGAAGTAGGCAGCCCTCAAGCGCGCCGCCGGATACCACACCGCTGGCTCCACGCCTATCGCGCTGGTGCTACTAACTAGCTTAAATTACTGTACTGCAGTTTTATCTCACGAGAGAGGGGGGAGGCGCACGAGCGTACCAGGTTGAGGTCCGTGAGTCGCTGGTTGACGTCTGTCATGGTGCTGCTGATGGAGTTTGCGCGCTCGAGGATCATCTTAATGAGCGCCTGACTCTTGCGCACCTCGTCCATACTGGCACAGCCGTGGCCAAGGAACGACGACGTGTTCGCCTGGGCGTCGCGACAAATGATCGGCGCGATACAACGTCCGGGTGCGGCGGGATAAGAGTATTCAAGAAGAAACTCCGGCGCACCTGTGTCGCAGCGCTAAGGTCCGCTCAGATAGGCCGTTTTCCAAGTGACCGAGTGTGAGTCCTACCTGGGTTTCGGCACTTGGCACTCAAGCAAGCACACACAACCGGCCACAAGCACAGCGCTTGCACCTTGCTCAGGGTATGTATGGTCGCGGCAGATGCCGTACTGGCTACCGCCAGGGTCGGGCGAATTAGCGCGACTCAGCGCTATGAACGGGAATAATGAGAATGCCGTCAGAATGAGAGCGATTTTATGCCGGATTTTGCGTATTTACAAGAATAACACATGATATGCCAGGATACCGGGATCATCATCTCATCTTTCGCGGATGGTGGCAAAGTTTACCCAAGAACAGGCCTTAAACTGTGTATCCACTGCAGGGCATAGGGTATGTATGGTCGCGGCGGATGCCGTACTACCGCCAGGGTCGGGCAAATTAGCGCGACTCGGCACTATGAACGGGAATAATGAGAATGCCGTCAGAATATAAAAAATTTCTTACAAGAAAAAGCAGTGGAGGCCACCAAGCAAGAAAAAGAAAGAAAGGAAGAAAAAACCTAAGCCCGAGGAACAGGAAGGCATGCCACAGCACCAGCACTGCCCTCCTGAATGCAGTCAGAATGATAGCGATTTTATACCGGATTTTGCGTATTTACAAGAGTAGCACATGAGTAGCCAAGAACAGGCCTTAAACTGTGTATCACTGCCCTTCTGCTATGTATTGGTACTTGGTACATGTACAACTGCGGAATTATTTATGGACGCGCATAATTATGCATAGATGCGATATATCCGAGAACGCAAAATCTGCGGTGTAAAAACAAGGCTATGAAAAATTGCAATGTACCCGTACGACTCCGTACTGTTTAACTTGCTGTATATGCATATAGGATATCGATATACATACAGGTGTTAATAGATACCGTACCGTAGCTGAATAGTAAAACGAGATTGCTGAGGATTACGCGACACCGGCCTGTATAGTAATGACTTGCTATACCGTACCTGTACCGTATCAAAATGTATGGAGGTACACTGCGGCTCAGCATTCGGGAGCTTGGTATTTGAGAGGTCCCATATGATAGACAATAAATAAGACTTTGTTGGCCAGCAGGCTTCGCGACGCTGTCCTCCGCCTAGTTGTGACCACCCTGACCAAGTCGCAAGAGAGGCGTATACGGTAGCGGGCCTTGCGAAATACATTGGCAGTCAAACATAGAGCAGAGTTCCGTATTCCTGTCGGGAGAGTCGGAGAGTAAAACGGCGTGCACACTACTGACACCAGTCGACCAAGGCCAGCCGTTCACAACTTCAGAGGCCCGACAGGACAGGTATAGCGCCGGGCAGAATTCTGTCGCTTGCTATCGTCCCCGATGTCTCAATCCTAGGATATCAGTGCTTGCTTGGGGATTTATTGTCATTTATTGGGACTCGGGAAGGCTCATTTAAATAGTTTGGGTCGTGCTGGTCCTCTCTTGGGCTGTCCGTTTTCCAGCGTGAAATAAGGTTGCCCTGCGCGCCACTACCACTACTGCCCGTTTGTACAGCAGCTGCGGCCCACTTTTGACGGATGTCGCAGAATGCGCCTCGGAAGTCTCACACGCTTATTTTTGTCCCCGGAGTAGCGGCGTCGTTGTAGCCGGTCGGCGATACTGCCGGTGAGTGGCGTTTTGTTCGTAGATGGTAGGGTTGCCTCCCCCACTCCCGATCGTCGCACGGGTTCTACCTCGGTTCTCAACCCGTGCTGTCTTGGATAGTCCGTGACAGTACGGTATAATACGGCACGGGTTGAAGGGGGGCAAAGGGGCAAGTCGTCGACGTTCGAGTATTCCAAACGCCGACAGTCGTTTTGGCCAGACTCCCTTCGGTAGGCTCGTGCACTGCACGCAACTCCCGCACGTGGTGGTGTTCCAGTGCAGTCATCTGGCCGCACCAGGGTTCCCGGTGTTGCGTGTGCTGGGCCAAAAATAGGTCACTCTACGCTGCAGACCGCCACCCTGCATGTGCACGGTTTTTAGACACCCCCGACGTCGACCTCTCGACTATCGACGTCGCGTTGTCTCACCCCTGATGACCATCATGAGAAACCAGGGGCAGGGACGAAGAGCTCCCCCATAGCGGTGTACTATTAGAGCCCCCCCCCCCCTCCCCCCCCGCCCAGGAATAATTCAACCCAGAAGCAGAAGGTAGTACACGTTGCTTTTGCCAGCCATCCTCGACGGGTGCACTAAAAGCCGAAGTGATTGACTGAATTGCTGCTCTGCACGTAGTCCTGACAGGCCAGGTGACTGACTATAACACCGTCTGTGATGGCTCCCAAGGAGGACACTACCAGCGGGTGAGTGCTGTGAATACCACTCGTCCCAAGCGCTGTGCCAAGGAAGGGTTGGGGAGGGGGGGGGGAGTACCACGGTCATTTCTATCCGATACGAGCGTGCCTCATTTTAAGCCGCACCCTCTCCGTCTGTGGTTGTTCTAAGCAGGGCAGCGGCGCCGGCGGAGGTGGTGAAGGAAAAGCGGAAACGCGTGAAGCGGAAGCTACCACTGGAGTGCCGTGTAGAGGGGTGTGGCGTGGACTTGGCGCCTCTGAAGGCCCTCAGCAAGACGGACTATCGCGTGCGGTACAAGATTTGTGATGAGCACCTCAAGGCGCCGGAGGTGTTTACGATGGGCAAGAAGATGCGCTTCTGCCAGCAGTGCACCAGCCTGCACGAGCTGGAGCGCTTTGACGGCGCCAAGCGCAGCTGCAAAAACCGCCTGAACACCCACAACACTCGGCGCCGTAAAAAGCGGCTGCCGCCTGCTCATGGCGCCGCCCCCGCCCTCCCCGCTCCGGGAGTCGCGGGCCTGGACGCGCTCAGCCAGTTGTTCGCCAACGGGGGCGGTGGCACAGGTGGGATGAACAGCTCGATGATGTCCAGCTTGTATGAGCTTCTGAACGCTGGCGGCAGTGCTCCCCCCACGCCCGCCTCTGCCGCGCCGGCGTCCAACAACGCGTTGCTGAGGAGCGCGGCGGACATGCTGGGCTCGATGGGCGCCAGCGGGGTGCAAGGCGCGGTGGCGGCGCTGCAGGCGGTAGCCAGCACTCCTAAGCCGCAGCCGGTCTCCGCCCCCCCTCCCACAGCGCAGCAGCAACAGCAGCAGCACCATAGTGCCGCTGGTGGTGGGATGGGCATCGAAGCGCTAGCGGAGCTGCTCGGCGCGTACAACCAGGTGGTCGCAAACCAGGCAAGCCACCAGCAGGCCGCCAATCTGGTCAGCCTCCTGTCTGCTGTAACGGCGAATAAGCCCGCGCCAGCGCCGCGTGCACCCTCCCCCCCGCCGCCTGCCACCACCCCAATGGACACCTCTCAGCTTACGTCGTACCTTTCGAACCTGGCGGGGCCCGGCAGCGGCGGTGGGCTGTTTTCGCAAACGCACGGCGGCAGTGGGATCGGCGGCCTGGCGGGGCTGTTGGGGCAGCTGCAGCAGCAGGCCGCACCGCCACCGCAGCCCCTGCCTCCGCCGCAGGGGCAGGGGCAGGGGCAGGAGGCTCTACTGCAGCTCCTGGGAAACCTGGGTGGCGGTGGCGGTGGCAACTCGGGCGGGGGCAGCAGCGGCGGTGGTGGGGGGCTTGGAAATCTGAACTTGTCAGGCCCCGCAGCCTCTGCGCTCGCTCAGCAGTTGGGCGCCCTCCTTGGAGGCATGAACTGATTCATCGTCTTATGCACGGCCACGTGGTAGCTGTGCATGTGTATGTTTTTTGGGGGAGAATGTAAAAACAATAGCGTTTACTGCCAGGGAACTCTCCCCTTCTCGATGCTTCCATACCAGCTGATTAAGCCTAACAGACGGCGTCGGTGTGGATTACAATATATGCGTAAATAGGTATGCGTGCCTGTCTGCGGGGGTAGCGCATCTCGGATTGAGTAGAAATGGGGGGGGGGGGGGGGGGGGGGGGGGGGGGGGGTGGCAAGCTGTGTCATGTGCGGCGAGGGTCGGGGGGAGGCAGCACGGAAACCGTGCCGAGAGGGAGGTCCAGGATTTTCCCACCCACCCGCTGCGGCTGCTCCGGCTCGTGGCTCACCCAGACTACAGAGGAAGGGCACCGGCGCAGGCAGTCCTCCACCCTACAGCACATAGCGACACGTTGTGAGGGGTACCATAGCCTTCCGGGTCGGCACGCTCGCACCCTAAGAGCGCGCAGTGCTACGCGCAGCGCCACACCAACTGACCAACCTGAAGACCGACTGTCGGTCCAGCGCGGAGGTCGGCTCGTCCAGCAGCAGAACCGCCGGCTTAAGCGCCATCGCGATTGCCAGCGTCACGCGCTGCGCCTGCCCCCCCTACGCGCCCCCGCCACATCGCGGCATTCAGTGTGCGCTTCGCCGGGGAAAGCAGCAGAGGGCTGCGTCAAGCGGAGGGATGAGTGCGGGTTAGGATTGGGACACAACCACGCACCGACAGCTCGACCCACGGCTGGTTTAGCACCAGCTGCTCGAGCCCCATTTCGTGTATCAGCGCCGGCAGGTCGCCCCGCGACCGCCCCTTCTGAGACTCGAACCTCTGCGCCAGCGCATTGTGATTGCGGAATTCACACCAGCGACGTGAGGCAAGGCCTTGCAAGTGTGCGGGGAATTGGGGGGCAGAGGGCAACGCGCCTGCGCCTGGAAGTAAAACTCAGCAGGCGTGCCTTTGAAGTTCACACGCGCCTGCCCCACGTAGGCCACCAACGACCGCCAAGACGGCATTCCGATCTCGTGCGGCGTGCGGCCGTTGAAGGTCAGCTGCCCGCCCTGCCATGCAAAAGTAGGATTGCAGCAGCAAGCACAATACGGGGTGACGATAGACACTCCTACTTCTGTGGCATGCCTTGTGGCGTCGCTCGCTACCAACAAAATATGCTCTCACTGTCTGTGCGGCCCAACAGCTGAGCGCACCTGCGTCGGATCCAAGCCGGCGAGGGAGCGCAGCAACAGGCTCTTGCCCACGCCACTCGGACCGCGCACGAACATTATCTCTTTCTGCGACACCGCAAAGTTGACGTCCGACAGCACCACCGTATTGCTCACCACTCGCCGGAGGTTTCGGACCTCCAGCGTCCACCCCCCTGACATCAATAGCTTTGAACCACCCGGAAGTCCGGAACTGCCTTACGCACGGTGCCGACCATACGCTGCCTCAGTTTGGCGTCGACAGCTACGCCGGATAAGGCGTAGATGTACTTTACTTACACCTTTACCCCGCGAATGAGAGGCTGTTCGGCTGTGAACCGGAGGGCAGTGCCGATGCTGTGGCCTGCATCCCTCGGGCTTGGCGGGCCCGTGGGGGTTTTCCCTCCTCATTTTGACGTCCCTTTTTTTGTGGAAGAGTTTAGGCGGTTCCCCGGGAACCGGGTTCCCCACCGTGGAAATATGTACCTGGGTACCAAATTTCGATTTCTTACAAATTATATTCGCTTCATGCTCACCAAATATTGGCGGTTGCGTAATGCGGATGTAACAACTACGTAATATACTAAATATTTTACATGACATAATGTCCAGACAGAGCTAGTTGGACAGCTTGTCCAACAGTGGAATAGAACACCATCACCGCCCGCCTAGTGTGTGCTAAGGAGATCCGGGCTTGACTTTTGACCATTGAGTTTTTAAGCCGATGCCACTCGCCTCCATACCCACCGCACGTCAGGCGCCTGCATTTATGAACAATCCCATGGTACTCTTAGCTGGCCAACCACGTGGCGATGTCTCAAAGCAAGGAGCGAGTACACCCAAAAGGTGCTTAGAAAGGGATCAAGGCACCAGCCGAGCCAAAAGCGGGTGCACAAGGTGGTGGTTGTGAGGAGGGCAACACGCGAGTCTCCCCATTTTTGTTTCGCACCTCGGGAGGCCGTCCACGAGGTTCACAACGATGTTTACGCCCTTAGCCGTTGACAAATGAGCCGGACATGATGAAACACGATAGCAGGTTTCCAACGGCAGTAAGGACGTACCTTGGGATTTAAGGGCAGCGCGTGGCTAACATGGCCACTCTCCACACTTGTGCTGTTGTGGGTACCACTCGCCTTCTAGCAGGACGAGCGGCATCTAGGGCCCATTCTCTTGATCGTTTCCTAGTGGAAGGAATAATAGAGCGGATGATTGGAAAAGGGGTTCTTCTTACAGTCTACCGATAAACGGTAACCCGAGTGACTCCCTGGCAAATGTGCCGGTCGCTAAATTTATAGGCGTCCGGTCGAAGGTACCAGAAAGCCACCAATTCCAATTTGGTGTGCTGTGCTGCTTCTAATCTAAACTACTAAATATTACTATAGACTATTATCTTCTCGCAGCACAGCGACACTTGAGAAGTCTCTAGAGACTTCACCTCTAGCTAATTCTAGAACCGGTGCGGGTATAATTATTCATCATCCCACGCTTCCGGTACTTGTACTAACTATTCTATATGTACAATAATTCAAATATGACGAGCTCTCTCCTTTCGTCGGTATGCTCGTCATACGACCCTTCATCGCTATATACAATTTATTATCATTTTAATCATGTATCCAAAGATACGTAGCTGCTGTTTAGAGGAAATACCACAATTAATGACAAGTATCAGCAGATATTACTCGCTAATACTGTAATCTTCCAGCGTCATCGTCGTAGACTATGACACTCTCGCCTCCTTAAGCAACAACGTCCTCGTTGTTGGTGTCGTCGGCAGACAACACAACCAGCAAGAAGATCAGGACCAGGAAGGGTCGGAAAATAATGTACAGGTTGAAGCTCGCAACCTTAGCAGTGCTCCGGGGCGTAGTCGGTAGGTCGAAGAAGAGTCTCGACGTAAAATCCCATTAGTCGACTCCCATCGCGCCCGGTAGTCGCTTCTCCCGTAGCCATCCGTAGCATCTAACCGCCTTGCGTTGCTCAGCAGCTCGACTGTGACGATATCTGCGTTAGCAGCACCCTCTCAGGAAAGCAGGCAGTCGTCGCAGCGTAGCGGTAGTCCACAGGTTGCCAGGTCGTCCAGCATCGCTGAATAAACAGCAAACATATCGCAGCTCGTTGTAGCGGTCTTGGTCGCCAGTCCTCTGAGACTTGCTTACAGGTAGCCATAAGAAATATTGCGTGCTTCAATAAAAGTGTCATCCAGTACTGAAGCAGTCCTTAAGGCACAGATACTTGCGCTCTTCTACTCGTATGTATGGCAGGACTCGATAAAAATCTGGCTGAACGAATAGAAATAAAATTATCTAGGAAATAAACTTCTCAGTAGCACGCTCCTCGCGAGGATACGGGCCATCGATAGGTCCGATATTCCACTTGAAGCTTGCGGTAGGCCAACAGCAAAAATACTGCCGCATCGCTAACTCCCTCGTTGAAATCTTCGAAAGTATCAGCGTAGCGTAGACCATCCCGTATTTGGTACTCCCATGAAAGTCACTCCACTTGTCACGCGCTTGCATCTTCACCTCGATAAATCCCTCCTCGCTTGCTCTCGTAGTGCCAGTGAAAACGCTGTGCGAATAGCATCGCGTCTCCAAAACACAAGTCGCTAAGCACAGGTGCTGCCGGCTTGTAGTCAGCGTCCTCGAGCTAAAATAGAATCTGTCGCTCGCTTCAATTGTTGGCTCCTCGCCGGTGGTCAGTCGTGCAAAAAGGGCTCCTCGAAAAGTGTCAAGCTAGAATCCAATCGCTAGTCGCGGTACGGTATAGTCCCGAAACGCGTCGTCGCGAAAGAGAATAAAATCCAGCATATAACTTCTCGCGCGTAGTCCTCTCGCATTCTCGTCCCATTGCGAAACACTGTACTCGCTACCAAAGAGCCATGCGGTATCGTCTCCACCTCCAAGACAGGATACGGTATCGCCATCGGTAGTCGGGATCCACAGGAAAATCACCACAGATACTGTAGACGAAATATGTACAGGTGCAGCTGCTCCACAGGAATCAGCAGCCGCAAAACGCTCTTCTCTCGGAAACAGGAAAAACTCGGTCGATACTCGTACAGATCACAACCCGTAATTTGAAATTAACGGAAAGTCAAAATAATACGAGTAAACTCCACCAGAATCAGGAAAAGTAGCGGTCGTCTCGCTGCGCCTCATCGGATGAATCTCAAACGCATCGCAGAGCGTCCGGAAAAATATGCCCGTCTGTGCAAACCGTAGCGACTGAAACTATCGTCGCCAAAAACATCACAGGTTGGCGCATCTCCCATCGGTCAAGCTATGCGAACCTCTTCACGCTATGCCTGTCTTCCGCCATGTCCTCCTGTCGTGTAGAGAGTCATGTTGAGTCTTCTGCTCCCTCGTCTCGTCTTGTTTCGGTGACTTAGCAGGTCATCATGGTGCTCCACAGTCCCAATCCGCAATCTCCGTCGCGAACAGGTACTTGTAAAAAATTGCATCACTACTGCCAGGTCGCCATTCTTCGGTCACATCTGAATTTAGCAGGTCCTCTCGCTGAAGCCAGATTCGAAATACTCCAGGTTGAACTGGAAATACTCCGGTAAAGCCCATAATCAGCCAGGTCCAGCTTCTGTCCAGGTGTGTCCGTTTGTTCTCAAATTCTCGTTCTAGTTTTTGTTCTGGGGTTCTGTTCCATTCTGGGTGTAACACGTCCAACAGGTGTCCGCGTCACGTTCTGTTCTGTTCTACTGTTCTGTTCTGGGTGTAACACGTCCAGCATGTGTACGTGTCACGTTCTGTCACAGTCCGATCCAAAATCTCCCGTCCAGGTCACGGTACTGCGTCGTCCAGGTAACCAGAAGGTCCACTTGTCGGCCGTTGTCAGCTCCAAGGATGTCCAACTGATCGCAGCTGCATGTCACGCTAGCGATACAGATACGGGTACTCTCGAAGTTGATTCGTAGCCTCTCAAAGATCGGGTACTGATGCAATGGTAAAAGCTCCACTCCACAAAAAGGGTACAGGTACACGGCAAAATATAGCGATAAAATCGCAGAATACCGTATAACACTCCTCGTCGCCCAAATTTGAAAATGACAGCAAATCGTCGCACGAACTCGATCTCGTGAAATCCAGGAAACCAAATAAATCGCAGATCCTCCGTAAACAGGTCGGTAGAAAATTCACCGGTACAATAATTGCACAAATGAATCTCGGATGAACCATAGGACCGGATAAAAAACGTCGCCACGTACTACCGCAAAGACTTCTGCTCGTAGGTCTCCCGCCCATACAGGAAACAAACTCGCCAGTAAAAACAACTTCAACCGCAGTGCAGTCCTCGACGTACACTCGCTAATCGTTGTCGCATCCGCCAGTCTTGCTCGCACCAGTGGTTCGTCAAGCACGTCCAATCCCGTGGCATCCTCGCCTCGGAACAGGGCCGCTGAACGTACTAGACTCGGCGTCCTCTCGGTCCTTCTCAAATTCTGGCGTCGCGCTCTCGCGCACGCTCTAGCAGGCCTTCCCAGCGTAGCTCGCTCGACTCGGCTCGCCAGTTTCTTTGCCCTCATGGTACAGATGTCTTCGCCGCTCTTGCATCCCACAATTATTCCGAATTTCCGGTGTACGGGTCACGGCGTACATGTACTGCACCACTCGGTCATCTCATAATATCGGTACGTAGAACCCACATTCGCTTACTCGTAATGTAGCGATAACGTCTGTCGCACTCCGTAGTTCGCGAAGTTTCGCGTACCGAAATCTTCAATTCTTCAGGTTCTTGTTCTCACCAACGGTCCTTCGCTGGTTCTCTTCTGAAAGAAATCACGCGCGGACAGAGAAACGGGGTCACTCAGGATTTTCTTCTGACGTCTCCCTGTCATTAGTGCGTAGAAGCCTTCCAGATCTTCATTCTTCTCTCGAACTGTTGCGTACGAGTATACTCCGCCAAAAATGACCAAAATACACTCGCGGCACAGATATGCCGGTATCTGCCAGCCCGTCTCAACAACGTTGTCATCGTCGCTTCTTCAATCTCTTCTCTCAATCTCTTCTTTCTTCAGTCCGAAATCTCAGTGGCGCAAAACAGTACGACATCTCTTGGCTCGTACTGGTCTTCTCTCGACGTAGCGTTCGCTCAGCTTCGAAGGCATCTCGCTGCAGGATTGAGCATCTCGTTGCACGCATCTCGCAAAACAATCGACTCGAAGTCACCATAAGTCGTACACGTCGGCGTCTCATCAAATCTCCGTTGTGTCGCTTCAAATGGTACTAGCTCCTAGTCGCAAAATCTCGCGAAATCTCCTCGACGCGGTTCCTCGATACAGAAACTCACCCGCCAAAAATTAAAACGTGCGATACTCGTAATCACGATACGCGGAGGCATACGGCAAGGAATCAAAATCGGCCGGTTTCACATAAGCACGCTGTGTTACATATGGTATCACGGCGTACTAGCCGGTCGACTATCGCTAGCCGGAAAACCTTCATCTCCCGCGTAAAGCTCCTTTAGCGTCTTCTCGACTCGCTGGTTCTACTGGTCCGTAGTCGCTAGATCACGGGTTCTTGCACGAAGTCCTTCTCGTGCGCCTGTTGTAAGTAATACCTTCTAGTTATTAGTTGCAGATAGCTACTGTAAGCTATTCTAGATATGATTAGTACATGTCTAGATCGGACATACCGATAACCTGTTTGTACTGGTACAGAGCTGTCGCTAGGCTTCTGCTCTAACACTTCTGTTGTCCCGACACCACGCCTCGGGCTGGTTGTCTCTGTGACTGTCCCTTTGCGTGATTGTGACTGTAACTACGTATGCGTTAGTTACCTTCCTTACTGATCGTGTGTGCACGGTCTAACATGTTATGGGCCCCCGCCTCACGTCACTCACGCGCGACAACTTGGTTCGGCGAGCTGCGATCGCCACCTCTCCCGAAGAAGGCAAGTTTTCATAGATACCTAGTACTTTCATCCTGTAATCGGCGGTATCGCCAGTATAACCAGCGTTTAAAAAACATCCATCCCACCTAAGTCAGCCGCTCGAGGACGCCAGACAGCCACCCACACCGACGCACTCGTCGTGTGTGGACAGGGTGCATACAGGTCCAAGCTGGAGACCGGGGGGGGGGCGCACTATCGGGTGACTATACATATACAGAGTGCACGACAGCCTTAGATTACTGTTTTAATTAATATATTATCGTAGCGACTCAGCCGCCGCCGCATCGTCCCACCTGCACTGGCCGTGGCCCCGACTTGTGCCCCACACTGGGTGGAGGACACAGAAAAGGTGCTTTGAGACACCCCGGGGCATCAGGCCGAGGGGTCGGCGGGCATCAGGCCGTCTCTCTGCATACCGCTTTTAGGCACACGTCCGGCTAGCGGTTTTTACCGCTGCCTGTTTTTTCGGCTCTTTTCCTTTTCTCGCCCTGTGTCGAAATGGCGCCAAAAACTCGCTCTGTCGACAATCCACCTGATTCGCCTCCTGCTTCCCCTGACCTCGGCTCTCCGCAGAGCTCTGTCAGTCCCACCCCTGCTACCCTCGCACTCGTCCTGCAACAAATGGCGCTCATAAACGCCCGCATGGACGCTCAGTCTGCTGCTGCTGCTGCTGCTGCTGGTCCTGTAGCTGCCTGTGCGGACCCCTCTTTCGCTGTGCGTCGTCACGACGCGCAGCTCGACCCCCATTGCGACAACCACTCTCTGAACCTCCTTTCCTCCGACCCCCCAACACACGCATCTCCCTTTCCCGGCACTCGGCTGGACGCGCAGCCGGCCCACGATGCTGCTTTCGCTGCAGCGTCGGTTGGCGACCCCCATGTCGCACTCCGCCGCCACGATGCGCACACCGCCCCACAGCCTCACGAACTACCCGCGGAACGCCTACCACCACCCCCTCCGTACCCTCCTGCAGGGTATGCCCTCCCGGATCCCGGACCTTTTTTCCCAGAGGCACCGCCGCCCCGCGTCCCCGCCTCCCGTGGCCACCCGCACCCGTACGGCCCCCCGCTTTCAATGGCCGGCCACTCTCCTTTCCCCGGCGGCCCACCTTCTCCCTTCCCCGGTGGACCACCGCCTCCCTTTCCTGGCTGGCATTCGCATCCTACACAGCAAGGTGGGCACACCACCCGTGGCGGGCGTCGCCCCACCATTGACCCTGTGGTCATCGGCCGCGCCGCCCACGAGGCCACCGGTTTCGACAAGGACGCCCTCAAACGGTCCATGAAGATGTCGGTCCCTACCATGGGGCCCACCACGGACTTCAAGCAGTGGAAGAGGAACTTCCTTAATTTCCTCTCCATCAAGGCCACTTACCTCATCCCACAGCTGGCCATCCGCGACTCGGGCGTCGTGTTAGACGAACCGGCGCAACACTACGCCTACACCCTGCTCCTCCATGCAGCTAGCGCGAACCCACGCGCCGACCAAGCGATGAAGTGCGTTTCCCCAGCACGTCATGAATGCGCAGCGGCAGCGTGGGACCTTCTGTGTGAACGTCTCGACAGTCGGTCCTTTGCTCGCTCATTGTCGCTGCTGGACAACTTGATGGTCAGACAACGCCCCGGACAGTCACTCAGTGATTATGTCCACTACATGAGACAGACGTTCGACGACTACAACGAGACATGTCAGATGGTCGATGGTTCCGCTGCCATTCACCCCCACAACCTCGGTCTCCTCATGCTGCGCGGTATTTCCAGCAACGGCCCACACGGTCAGGCCAAACAGTGCGTCATCAACGCGTTCGACACAGACTACCTGCTGTCCGCTGATGACGTGATGGCCAGCATCCTCCACATGGCGCACAATATGGACGAGGACGACGCCCCGGCCGCAACAGCTCCCCACACCTCACCGCCTCCCATCTCCGCGTTTGTCGCTGCTGGCCGCGGATCACACAGCTGTCGAGGCCACCCTCCACGTGTCCCTCGCGGTGGTCGCGTCATGCCCACCAAGTGTTCCGCTTGCGGCAGCCCGGACCACATCTTGTCCTCTTGCAATGCCCCGGATGACGCCCTCTTGCGGTGGACACTCGCGAAGCGCAAAATGATCATTCAGAAGTACGGCACCCCTGCTGGTGGCTCTCACTCTGCGCACGCCGCTGTGCTGAGCGACGTCCCCGCCGATGACTTTGACAGTTTGCCTACCCTCGAGGAATGCACGGGTGATTACGATGACACCGAGGTGAGTGTGCCTTTCAGCTCCGCAGCCTTCTCCTCCTCCCTCACCCCCGGTCGTAACCTCTCACAGTATTGGGTAGTCGATTCCGCCTGCTCGATCAACCTCACCGCGTTTAAAGGCGACTTCGTACGATTCACACCCCCCTCCGCTCCCTCGCGCGTTGGCGGGGTTGGTGTTGACGTCAAGGGCAGTGGCTCCGTCCGAATTTCAGTCCGCCTTGACACAGGCGTACTTATTCATCGCACTGTCCATGCGTTGTACACCCCTGACTTGTCCTCTCGCTCTGCTCAACGCATCGGCCGGTTACTTAGTGTCAGCTGGATGCAGACCCACAGCGGTTGTGAATTCATCTTCCCCTCTAACTCTGACACTGGTTTGCTTGTGGTGCCCACAGGAATGGGTGTGCTAGAGCCCTCCGGAAACGGCCTCTACCTCCTCCTTCACAAGCCAGAGCCCCCCCCAGTACCTCCACGATGAGAGTGAATTCTCCCTCCCCTAGTGTTGCCCTTGCTGCCCAGTGCGACCCTATACTGTGGCACCGTCGGTTTGGACACCTGAACATGCAAAGCCTGCGGGCCCAGCACACGCACGGTGTCCCGACTAGCCCTGCATTAACCAGCTCTGTAACCGATGTCTCTTGCGACTCATGCTTGTTACACAAGGCCACAGCTGCACCGCGCAACACCAGTGCATGCGCGAAACCTTCTCGTCCCCTCCTCAACCTCTCCTCTGACATGTGGGGACCGGTCAAAATCCCCTCCCCACATGGCCTCCGCTACTGCTTGCTCGTCATTGACCACCACACCCATTACATGTGGGTGCGGTTCCTCAAGTCCAAAGACGATGCGTGCTCGGAGTTGGAAAACATCCTCCTCGACATCAAGCACATGCATGCACGTTACCACTCCCAATCGGGTGCGTTTGCCCCAATCATAAAATTTGACTCGGACTCTGTCTTTGAGGCTGCAACAACCCGCCAGATGTGCGCACAGCTCGGCGTTGGGGTCCAGTTCTCTGCCCCATACGCCCACCACATGCTCGGCAAAGCCGAACGTCCTTGGCGCACTATCCGGGACAATGCGTCAGCGATGCTCCACAGTATGGCCGTTCCCAACTCCATGTGGTCATGCGATGTCAGCACTGTTGTGTACCTCCGCAACCGCACGTACAGTCCCTCAGTCGGCCCCACCGGTGGCATCCCACTTACCCTCCTCACGTCGTCTGTGCCTGACGCCTCCAAGTTTCGCGTCTTCGGGTGCACCGTCTTCGCCAAGGTGCCTGACAAACTGCGTCGAAAACTCAGTGAAAAGGCGTTTCGTGGCGTCATGGTCGGCTACCCCAATGACGCACCCGGGTACCGCGTTTACAACCCGGAAATCCGCCGAATCACCACTTCCGTCCATGTTGTCTTTCAGGAAGACACCCCGGGCTTCGGCGCACAACTCTCCGTCGACTCCACCATCACCAACCCTTCGGATGACGCACCGGCCACCTCACTCCAATCCCACCCCATCGACATACCATTGCCAGACCCCATGCCCCCTCAAGCCGCCCCTCGCCAAACTCGGCTCCGTTCTCATCCCCTACGCTACGGCGAAATGGTTGGCCACGTGGCCGACTTCCCCCCGACCCTCGTGACGGCGTGTTGTGACCCTGAACAGGGCAAAGCCAAAGAGGACATCTTCGCACGCCCTCACGTTCCCAACCTTATCACTGGTCCCCCTCACACACCTGCCGGCACATCGCCTACTGCCGTCGCCCTCCTGTCCGCCCGGGAGTGTGTGGAGCCGAAATCGTACCGAGCTGCCTTGGACAGCGCCCAGGCCCCTCAGTGGCAAGCCGCTAAGCAGCAGGAGTACTCCTCCCTCATGGACAACGGCACTTGGGAACTCGTTGACCTTCCCCCGGGTCGCATGGTAGTTAACAGCATGTGGATCTACAAAGTTAAGTCTGACACCGCCGGTGACGTCTCCCGCTTCAAAGCGCGGTTCGTCGCCAAAGGGTGCAGCCAACGCGCTGGACTAGATTACACTGAGACATTCTCTCCTGTCATCCGCATGGCCAGCCTGCGTCTCTTCCTGACCATCGCAGCCGCCCGTGACCTTGAGCTTTGCCAACTTGACATCGACACTGCGTTTCTCTACGCACCCATTAAGGAAGACGTGTACATCCGCCAGCCCCTCGGCTTCAGCGATGGCACGTCCAAAGTGTGTCACCTCAGGCGCTGCCTTTACGGCCTTAAGCAGTCCCCCCGCGAGTTCAACATGCTCCTCCGTGCCTGGCTCGACAATGGGTGGCAAAAGTGCGTTTCTGACCCTTGCATCTACATCTTCCGCACCGGCCACGTCTTCGCCATGATCGCGTTGTACGTCGATGACATTCCTGCAGCCTGCAATGATACCGCATGGCTTGCATCGTTCAAGGCCAAGCTCGGAGAACGGTTCAAGATCAAGGACCTCGGCGACCTCTCCCAATTACTCGGCATGCACATCACCCGTGACCGCTCGGCACGCACCGTCTCCTTGGACCAATCCAAGTACTTGCGCGATATCCTCGCCAAGTACAACATGACCGACGCTCGACCGTCGTCCCTTCCCATGGACCCTGGCTTCCTCGCCGGCCTCGCGCACATGTCCTCGCCCCATCTCACCGGCGTGGCCAAGGATGTTTACCCAAGCCTCTTGGGCAGTCTCCAGTACGCGGCCGTCTGCACGCGCCCCGATGTCTCCACGGCGTTGAGCATCCTCGGCTCAGCCCAAGCTTCCCCCACGGAAGCCCACCTTCAGGCCCTGAAGAAGGTCCTTCGATACCTCCATGGCACCATCGACATGCGCCTGACGTTGGGGGGGGGCACGGACCACAGTCTCCAACTCACAGGCTTTGCCGACGCTGATTGGGCCAACGACAGCAGCACCCGCAAGTCTCGCTCCGGCTATCTCTTCACCCTCGGACGCGGGCCAGTAAGTTACAAGTCCAAACAACAGACTTGTGTGGCTCAATCCACGTGTGAAGCCGAGTACTACTCTGCGGCCGACGCCACCAAGGAGGGACTCCACCTCCGACAACTTATGGGGGAGATCTTTAACGCCCCCATCACCGAAACCACCACCATCTGGGAGGACAACCAAAGCGCCATCGCGTACTCCAGAACGCCTTGGTCAGCGAGAAGACCAAACACATCGGTCTGAAATGGCACTTCCTCAAGGACCATGTGGAGCAGGGAACCATCAAGTTGAGGTACCTCCCCACTGACCAGATGGTGGCTGACATGTTCACCAAGCCCCTCCCAGGACCAGCACTCACAAGACACCGAAGTGCAATCCTTGGAGGACAAGACCCAATGCAACGCTTCATCCCGTAGCTACCTTCAAGGGGAGTGTTGTAAGTAATACCTTCTAGTTATTAGTTGCAGATAGCTACTGTAAGCTATTCTAGATATGATTAGTACATGTCTAGATCGGACATACCGATAACCTGTTTGTACTGGTACAGAGCTATCGCTAGGCTTCTGCTCTAACACTTCTGTTGTCCCGACACCACGCCTCGGGCTGGTTGTCTCTGTGACTGTCCCTTTGCGTGATTGTGACTGTAACTACGTATGCGTTAGTTACCTTCCTTACTGATCGTGTGTGCACGGTCTAACAGCGCCAGCTCGTAAAAAACCTCTTAAAATAGCTTGAACGGCGGCCTCATCACCTCCTCGGTAGAATCTTGGACGCGCTCCATCGTCTCGCCAATCGGACTCGACTCCTTCGACCAAAGCCGGTATACGTTCGCGGTCGGCGTCCCTTCCGTCGAACCTTCGGTGTCCTAAGGTGCCGTCTCGTTCTTCTCCGCCT
This sequence comes from Tetraselmis chui, assembly GCA_026401115.1. NCBI lineage: Eukaryota > Viridiplantae > Chlorophyta > Chlorodendrophyceae > Chlorodendrales > Chlorodendraceae > Tetraselmis > Tetraselmis chui. The sequence goes on from JAPMLY010002072.1 coordinate 29,699, forward strand.
CTCCAAACATCCCTCTCGTCGCTACCACTAGTGGCTCTCGAAACCAAGTGTTGTGGGTACCACTCGCCCTCTAGCAGGACGAGCGGCATCTAGGGCCCATTCTCTTGATCATTTCCTAGTGGAAGGAATAATAGAGCGGATGATTGGAAAAGGGGTTCTTCTTACAGTCTACCGATAAACGGTAACCCGAGTGACTCCCTGGCAAATGTGCCGGTCGCTAAATTTATAGGCGTCCGGTCGAAGGTACCAGAAAGCCACCAATTCCAATTTGGTGTGCTGTGCTGCTTCTAATCTAAACTACTAAATATTACTATAGACTATTATCTTCTCGCAGCACAGCGACACTTGAGAAGTCTCTAGAGACTTCACCTCTAGCTAATTCTAGAACCGGTGCGGGTATAATTATTCATCATCCCACGCTTCCGGTACTTGTACTAACTATTCTATATGTACAATAATTCTAATATGACGAGCTCGCTCCTTTCGTCGGTATGCTCGTCATACGACCCTTCATCGCTATATACAATTCATTATCATTTTAATCATGTATCCAAAGATACGTAGCTGCTGTTTAGAGGAAATACCACAATTAATGACAAGTATCAGCAGATATTACTCGCTAATACTGTAATCTTCCAGCGTCATCGTCGTAGACTATGACATGTGCTGATTAGTTTTTTCGAGCTCCTTCTGCGAGCTCTAACGGCCATGCCTCCCATGCACCTTGTCAGATAATAGCACGAAGCGGGGATTCATACGCCTGTTGATGATAGTGTGCCAAGTGACCACAACAACAATGGTGGTAGCTCGCAGGTTGAACCCAATGGTAAGTGGCACTACCCACCATCAGAATCCCTGTCGGGATCATAGGCCAAATCTTTAGTGCCCCTCGGTGCACCTAATTCACGACATGCACACTCATCCATCAATGGTCTGCGATGTTTTAACGTGCACGCACAAATCCAATAGAAAGCATAGAGTTTCCACAGAAAAGGCGATTGTATAGCTACCTTAAAGATGAAATAGTATAACAGATGCACACACACACACACACACACACACACACACACACACACACATGCCAACATACACAGATACACCAGCGTGCATAAATGTGCATAGATACTAAAACAGATACAAAAAAACACACAAGCGTGAGGTAACATACTAAATTACTCAAGCTGACAAACACGCACACATGCACTACAACAAACATGCACAATCACACACGTGCATAAACACTAAAACACACACATGCCGAAAATCACACCAATCCAAATGCAAACATACTACATAAGACGCACATAGGTGCACACACACACACACACACACACACTGGCATTCACATGAATTTAATGCATATGATTACACGCGCAATACTATACAGACATGTAATACAACAGATAAACAAAATCACGCACGCAAGCACAGACTGACACGCACCAACACAGATGTACACAAACACCTACACTACAGCAAATACACGCAAACATACACGCTCACAAACACACGTTGACACACTGCAATAGATATGCATGAACACATGCACCGGCACTACAATAGACATGCACAATCACACACGCTGACAACCATTATAACAGATGCACACACACACACACACACACACACACACACACACACACACACACACACACACACATGCTGGCATACACACTGAATTTGATACACATAATTACATGCGCAATAACATACGGACACGCAATACAACAGATAAATAAAATCACACACGCAAGCACAGACGGACACACCAAAACAGGTATTAGGTACCGAAACATGAATTACGTACACATAATTACACGCGTATACTCATTCAGACACGTGCTACAGCAAATACACACAATCACACGTACCAAAACAGATAAACAAAAAGAGCTGCACCAAAACAACCAAAACACACACAATCAGACAGGCATTCGGACACGTACTAAGACAGCTATACACAATCACAGAAGCAAGGACATGTTGGCACACAAGCACACATGCAAACAATCACCTGCACCAACCAACACCTCAACAGATAAACAGTGACAGAAGCACACGGACACGTATTGAAATAGATGCACACAATCACACACTAAAACAATCACACATACTCTCACTCACTCTCACACACACACACACACATACACACAAACACCTGGAAAACGTAAAAACTCTACCTAGGATGGACACGCCAGCAGTAGGAGTGCGGCCAGCTGCAAAATACATTCTGCTGCACACACGAGCACGGTGAAACGCGAACAAACATACTAGCAGACTTAAACACTGCATACACATACCTACGTACATGGTAGCTTTCACACACACACACACACACAAGCATGCGGACATATACATACTCGCACATGCTGACAAACACCAAAACAAATGAACGTACAAACACGCAGACGTGCAAACACACTACAACAGACATGCACAATCACACAGGCTGAGAACCACTAATACATACATTAGCATGCACACATGTGCGCACACACTACAACACACACACACACACACACACATACACACACACACACACACACACACACACACTTGCCGAAAATCCCACCAAACCAAATGTAAATGCACTAAATTTGATACATATAATTACACGCGCAATGGCATATGGCCACGGATATAACAGGAACACAAATCACACGCGCAAACACAGACGGACACACACCTAAACAGATCTACACAAACACCTGCACTAGGACTAAAACAAATACATGCAATCACACTCGCTAAAAAACACATGTTGACACACTGCAATAGATACGTACAATAATAAACACATGCACCGACACTACATCAGTTACATACAATCACACACGCACACACATGCTGACACACTGCAACAGAAATACACGCATACGGACACGTACTACAAAATCGACAAACAATCACCCACGCAATCACATGCTGACATACTGCAACAGATCCACAAACTCACACACGCATACGGACACAACGCAAAACATGTACATACAATCCCACAGGAAAGCACATTCTGACACACTGACACACAGATACAGAAAAATACCTGCACTGACACTACAATAGATACACTATCACACGGACGCGTGCTACAACAGATACATGCTGACATGCTGACATACACACACTGATTTAGATACACATAATTGCACACGCATTCACATTCGGACACGTGCTTAGCAAATACACACAACCATACGCACCAAAACAGATGAACACAAACAGCTGCACCAATACTACAACAAATACACGCAACTATACACGCATTCGGACACGTACTAACACAGGTACATACAATCACACGAGCAAGCACATGTTGGCACACTACAATACAGACAAACAAACACATGAACCAACACATACACAATCAGGTACTACAACACATACAAACAAACACCCTCACCAAGAGTCCAACACATACACAATGACAGAGGCATACGGAAACGTCCTGAAATAGACGCACACAATCAGGAGCTACAACAGATACACACACACACACACACACACACACACACACACACACACACACACACCTGGAAAACGAAAAGACTATGCATTGGATGGATATGCCAACGACAGGACTTCGATAAAATGCAAGACACATAATGTTGCACACACCAACACTAGGATAAGGTCCATAAGGTCCATATGCACACACAAATAAGTTCACAAACTTGCGTTACACAGGATACACATCTCTAAGTACATGGCAGCTGAGGGTGATCATACCTGACATTTTTGTAGCCTCCCTCGGTCTCACATCAAGCCGCTCCACGACAGGTTGGTCGAGGGCGGGCTCAGAGCGAGGGAGTCCGTCAACGGGTGGTTGGGGCGGACCAGATCCGGGTTTCCCTACCAAAAAGAAAGAAATAGTCAATTAATAAACAGTCAAAAGCGTCATAGAATCTACGACACGCCACATGCTGCGCGCTCCGCACGTGAGGCGTAGTTCGGCTACGTCAGTAAACGCTGGAGATCGAGGAGGTAGCGGGTGCCCCCGAACAACAACGCTGCACCATCGCGGTTTGACCGGTATGACTACCTACAACGAAACAACAAAGTACGTCGCGGTAAAGCTCAGCCGCCATCTGAAGACCTTGTGCGCACCACCAAATTAGACGGAAGCCTAACATAACACAATTTGATTCGCAAGGAGGGGACGTACCGGCCCGGGGGGGGGGGCGGGGGGTCGAGGGTAGCAAGAGTAGACGATAGCGAGGACACAAGGGTAGTGGTTGCGCGGCGAGATCTGTGGGCTGGCGCGGTCATCGTCCAAAAAAAAACACCCGTTTTGAAAACCGGTGCGAGTATCCCGTACAGATACTGACTAAAATGCGTGTCAATATAAGCAGCAGAAACCCTCTCAGCAAATTCACTGTCGAATCCCACCTGGACATGGCGTGTCCATTGTCCAGAGGCAAGGGTTGCCCTCCCAGAGCGTACGCGTACGGTGGCTGGCGTACGCGTACGCGTCGGCGGGGGGAACCCGGTTCCCGGGGAACCGATCAGTTTTTTCCTTTTTTTTGGGTTTTTGCGCCACTGCTTTTTTTCTGGGAAGCAGGCTGCATCCGGTATCGATCTGCAAACGCAACATATATTGGATTACAATAATCTGCAAACGCGAACTGCAGATTTGTACACATAGTAATAATACTCGCGATATCTGGGCGGTTACAAGAAAAAACTAGATGAGCACGGACAGGGAAAGTGGGAGGGGAAACAAAAGGGCAAGAGTGACAAGAGGATCACGGAATCCAAAGCACGGCAAAAAGGAAGCACTACATTGTGCACAAACCTAGCAGATTGAACTAAGGAAACTCCTAGGCTGCGCCGAGAATGCAACACGTGGAGGCGACAAGCGGCGCCTCACGCGCCGCTCGAGGAAACACGAGGACGCTTGCGGCCCATGGCGCGGGTGAAGAGCGCCGTGGCAGGAGAAGTCATCCCGGCCGAGGAAGAAGCGGCCTCGACGCCGTCCGCAGCGGCGGACAAACCGCGCAAGACGTTGTCCGCGTGAGTAACATGGACGGCGAGAGAGACCTTTCGACGCCATGAGGCCAACAACTTGCCCACATGCATCCCTTTAGATGCGGCTGCCTGCTTGGCTAGCTCCGTCAAGAAAGCCGTGGCGTGGCCGCCGAGAGTACCAAATTCCGTGACAGCAAAGGGAATGAAACGGATGTCGGGCCGACTCCTCACCCCTTCGGAGTACTTCTCGAACTTGGTCTTCTCAGCACGGCGGAGAGCGACTTCGGGTGACAAGGGGCTAGAAACGCCGAACAAACCGGAAACCACGGCATCAAGGGCAAATTTTGAGCCTCGGATGCCGTGATAGTGCAAGACACCCACATCCGCGGGGAGACCGTCGCTGCCGTTGGGGAGTTGAACTAACATCGTGGGATCTGTGAGAACCTCGACGCCAAACCCGAGTGCGCCACGAACCTCGGAGATAATTTCCGCAAGGGCCGTCACTAACCAAGAGTGAGCGGTGTGGACCGAAGCATCTCCGCCGCATCGAGCCAAATGGTCCGCGAAAGTAGTGGCCCACGCATCGTCCGACATGTCTACACCCGCCGACGAGAACTGTGAGGTGCTACTTTGGTTAGGCTAAGCTGGTAACCTTAGACAAATAGTAGAACCTAATCTTTGGAACTAATTATACACCGTAGGCATGGGGGCCGCTGACTCTCGTTCCTTGCGCTCTGACAGTTATGTCCGTATGCAACATTTTGTTCGTCGATCTACTTCTCTTCCGTTTCGGCCTTTTTGGGGGGATGTGCGACGAGAATTCATGCAACGTCTTTCTGCTGCTCTTCATGGCACTCTGGGTTCTTATCTCCGCGACGCTTTTCAGGAGGGCAGTGCTGGTGCTGTGGCATGCCTTCCTGTTCCTCGGGCTTAGGTTTTTTCTTCCTTTCTTTCTTTTTCTTGCTTGGTGGCCTCCACTGCTTTCTCTTGTAAGAAAGTTTTTAATTATACAGCGTAGAGAGAATTAGTAAGATTGTCTTAGGAATAGGGTTTCTTACAATCTGGGTGTGGCGTAATTCTATTCTGTACCGGTCTTCTCCTCTACCAGTAAGTCCCCGTCTTAAATATCCACACCTCAGGTGTTCTAGAAACAGCCTTAGAACCTGTAGCTTGTGCTGTCTGCTAACTAAACCAAACTATTACTAGTGATACAGGTTAACTGAGGTAACTTGTACCGTCTATCTAACCTTATCGCACAAGCTCTTAGAACTATCTAGAAAAGAACTATCTAGAAGAGATACTGCTAGTAACTCTGTACTGTCGAGGGAAAATACGGCGATACAGTTGTACTGCCGTGATGACAATAAAAGAGTCACTGAATATCGCTAAGATACAGGTACCATTTAGAGGAAATGAATAATGTCAGATACTAGCACTTAGCTAAATGGCTAGGATATGACACTCTCCCCTCCTTAAGCACCAGCGTCCTCGCTGTGCAGTACTCAGGGTCTTGGTTTCTTGGGAGTTCTTGCAGGCCAGCGATTGCGAAATCTGACAAAGTCAGGGGTGCCAGAAAATTCTCGATAAACATCCGTTCGAAGGAATTCGGAAAAGATGTTTAATTGGTTGACTCCTCGCATGGGTTCCCAAGTGTCCTCGCTAGGTACGTTAAACGGTGCTGCCCAGCGGACCTTAAACAAAAGTCCCGTGCCATTGGAGTTAAAAGCCACGTCGAGTATTTTGTCGACTTCAAATCGCTTCGCATCGTGCACAATCGGAATTGGCTGCGCACTGTTGGCCTGTTCTGGTTCTGAATTCCATCTTTCCAGTAGACTGGCGTGTACAACATCGTGAATCCGTACTCCAGGGGGTAGCTTAAGCCGAAATGCAACCGGGGAAACTTCCTCCGTAATGAGAAACGGTCCAATGTAGCGGTCGCGTAGTTTGGAACATGGCTGTTGTACAAACCGTAGATTTGTCGCCTTGAGCTTAACCTTGTCGCCAACTGTAAAAGGTACTGGTAACCGGTGCCGATTTGCAGTGTCTTGCATGTGTGCCTGGGCTGCTTTGACGCAGTTGTGGGCAAACCTGTGCATCTCGACCAAAATCTTCACTTGCTCCGGTAAAGTACGGCTAGGCTCGTTATCTTCAAATGTAGCCGTCGTTGGAGATGTCGGCTCAAATCCTAGCGTTGCCTTAAATGGAGACATAGTCGTTGACGTAGAAACCGTTGCGTTGATCGCGAACTCCACGTTGGTAAGGTGTTGAACCCAGTCGTCGTGCAAGGGGTGCACATAGCATCGTATGACTTGCTCCCATGTCTAGTTTACTCGTTCAGTTTGGCCATCTGTCTGGGGGTGATAGCTCGTAGAGATATTAAGCTTGGTGCCAACAGCCCTAAATAGGGTTTGCCAGAAGTCGCTCATAAACCGGGGATCTCGATCGGATATTAATTTCCGTGGTAAGCCAAAATGCCGAAAAACAGCGCGGTGCATAACTTTTGCTAATTGTTCCGCTGTAATCGTTTTCGTAATTGGCTCGACAATCGTCCGTTTCGTAAGCATACAGACGAATACCACCACAGCATCATACCCATCGCACTCAGGAAGGTCCGTAATCAGGTCAAGCGATACATGCTCAAAGGGCCTGGTCGGTACCTCATGCGATTGAAGGAGTCCATAAGGCTTGTGTCGCGCTGCCTTGTTGCGTTGACAGGTAACACAGCTGCGTACATAGTGTTGTACTGTCCGCTTCATGTTAGGCCACCAAAACGTCCGGGTTATTGCTGCCAATAGTCGAATAATACCAAGGTGTCCCGCGGTCGGTGCGTCGTGTAGTTCGTACAGTACTCTTGATCGCAATGTAGAGACGTTCGGAACATGCAGTCTTGTCCCGTAGGCGTACAAGAGTCCATTAGATTGACGTACCAGCCAGGTAGGCAGAGATTTCCGGGTAAGCAGATATTTGTCCGAATCATAAGCGCTTTTGATTTCCGCATGAAGTCCATAGTCAGGATGTAACCGGGATTCCAGGGAAAAAATCTGTGCGTGTAACTCGCATTATGCTTCGTCGTTGGTCCAATCGCGTAACAGTTGCAGCTTCTGTAATGAGTCCTTCAGGTCAGGTCGGCGAGACAGAGCGTCTGCCTGGTTGACTGCTCCCTTCTTGTATACGATGTCCATCTGTCGCTGGTAAGGTGCTAAAACTTGAAGCCATCGCACCTGTCGAGTAGACAAATCGCGCTGCCGAAAGAAGTGTCGCAACGTGTCGTGGTCCGTAATTACTGTAAATCCCGCCGCGCCATCTAAGTAGCAACGGAACTTCAGTAGAGCGTCGCGAACTGCCAGTAGCTCTTGTTCGTGGACAGGATAGTGTACCTCATGCTTGTTCATCTTTCGAGCATGGTACGCAACAGGTTGTAATCCAATACCTTGGTCTTGTAATAGCACGGCTCCTACAGCAAATCCAGAAGCATCTGTGTACAGTGTGTACCTTGCATTAGGAGAAGTGTCAGGAATTACCAGTACTGGTGCACGTACCATCGCGTCTTTAATTTGCTCGAATGCTGACTCGGCTTGAGGGGTCCAGCGAAATTCCGGCGTCTTCTTGGTCAAGTCCGTTAATGGGGTTGCTAGGGTTGCGAATTGGTTGATAAACCTCCGGTAATATCCAGCAAGTCCCAGAAATCCACGTACTTCATTCACAGATTTCGGTCGGGGCCAATTTTGTACTGCCTCAACCTTGTCGGGGTCCATTCGGATCTGTCCAGCTTCCACCACATGCCCAAGAAAATTGACGCTCGATCGTCCGAAGTAACACTTAGAGAGTTTGATATGCAACTGGTGTCGCTGCAGCTCTCGTAACACGAGTCGAATATGCTCGAGGTGTTCGTCGGCCGTCTTACTGTAGATCAACACGTCATCCAAATATACCACGCAGAACTTGCCAAGATACGGGGCCAAAACTCGATTCATCATCGCTTGGAATCCAGCTGGGGCGTTACAAAGTCCAAAGGGTAGAACGCAGTACTCGAACAATCCGTAATGAGTTCGGAATGTTGTCTTATGTATGTCGCGCTCCTTGACTCGAACTTGATGATAGCCTTTATACATGTCCAGCGTGCTGAAATAGTGAGCGCCATATAGCGAGTCGAGTAACTCATCAATCCGGGGTAACGGTGTTCGGTCTTTCCTCGTAAGGTCGTTGAGTTTCCGGTAGTCTACGCACATACGCATGGTACCATCCTTCTTGCGTACAAATAAAATCGGGGCACCGTACGGAGATTTAGACGGACGAATCCAGCCTTTTGCGAGTAAGTCTTGCAACTGTACTTGAACCTCCCGGAGTTTTACGGTCGCGAATCGTTTTAGTAGACCAATCTATATCCGGGTTGACGGCTTGTAACCAAGGTTGACCGAGGATGATGTCGAATTTATCCAGTTCTGTCGTAATTGCGTCCAGACGTATGTCCAGGGTCCCTACTGTGAGCACTTCATTCCGTAGTCGCTGGCGAGTCGTAGTTGTACTACCATCTGCCAATTTTATCCGGTATTTCTCTCCAGTAACCGTCGGGATGTGATGCTCCCGTACCCACTCAGCCTTGCAGAAATTTTCCGAAGCGCCAGAGTCAACCAAAATACGGCATCGATGTCCGCGTAAGGTGCCTCCCAACACTAACAAACTTGTTCCAGACTGGGTTGTGGATACATGTAGCGTCGCAGGAACACTGTCTTCTAGTCGGACGTTCTTGTTCATCCACCCGTCGATCGGTTTCCCAAAAGTCTCGTAACGAAGAGGGAACTGCTGATCTCCACGGACTAGATAACCCGTACGCCGTGCCGAAATTAATTCCTTCCAGGTAGCCCATACTGCCGGAGAAGTTGACGTAGCGTCCGGTATCGATCCGGGTCGAACGCGAGCGATATACACGTAGCGCTTATTTTGTCCGGAAGACTCCGTCCCTAAAAGGCGTAAATTTGTTTCGCTCACCTTAAATCCAGTTGTCTCCGTAAGAGCTCGCACTGCTGTGTATTCCGGGGTCGCGTCTTCAATCTCCTGTTTGCCACCAGGAAACCATACCATGCCAGTGTCCTCTTTCGCTAGTAACACTCGTCGGCCATCGGTAACAAGAGTCGTCGAGTGAGTCCAGTAGGTCTTCGGGGGATTCTGTAGGTTCTGAGGCAGAAATCGAACTCGATCGGTGTCGTCGACGTAGACTTGCGTCGTCCATCTTGTCGGTCCAACATCTTGCCTTCTTCCTTCTATTCCATCGTTCGTGGGGCAGGTAAACACATGTTCTTTCGCCGCCAGCTCGTCGACAAGTCGGAAATTTCGCAGCAGCTTGAACCATGGTTTTGCCCTCCATTTTGGAACCACTATAACCGCTCTCAGATGGGGATGAAGCAGTTTACTCCGCAAATAATGGCCCAAAAAATCTTCTAATTCATTAAATGGCGCATTTAGCCAAATTCTCCGGTACTTCTGTAAATCTCTCTCCTGAAATGGGCGCGCCGGACAGCAAAAATCCTCCGCCACTTGAGAATTAAGGCCGTCATTATCGCTAGCTCCATCTAAGTCGAAAGGTCCGTAGGTCTGAGAGTACTTCAGGAAATACTCCCTATTCATCATCCAGTCGCTAAAGTCCTTGCTCCTAAAGACTGGCCTCAATGTCGTTTGAGGTAACGGGTCTCGTACTTCTTCTGTTCTGGTCTCTTCCTGAGTCGCTGTAGGAGACGAAACCTCATCCTGCAGCTTGCCGCGAGCTGCCGACTCAGGTCTCACTTTCCCGGCCGGGATTTCTTCGTTCTGTCGTTCTTCTTGTTCTTTCTGTCTGGGCAGTCGATAGCGATGTGTCCCTTCTTGTGGCAAATGAAGCACTTGCCCTCCTTCTTAAATCTGTCGACCTCCTCTTGAGTGAGGCGTCTAATCTCGTACAGCTCCCGCGGCTTTTCTTCGGTCGCGCCATGCGAATCTTCCTCCGACTCACTGTCGATCTCCTCCGCTGCCTCTGAAAAGTCGCTGTCTTCTTCGATGGCGTTCAGTCGGCATGTCGAGCGTTGGGTCGTCTCAATCTTGGTCTCCGCTGCCTCCGCTCGCAGAGCTGCTTGAATCGCCTCGTGTAGGGTCTTAGGGTTTTTCAGGGCAACCTCCTTATGAATCGAGGGTCTCAAACCGCGCTGGAAATCATGTACGTTATCTTCTTCGTGACGGTGAGGAAGCTCCAATAATTGTTCTCGAAAATAGTTCGCATACTTCAGGACCGTGGTTTTCTGTCGCGCTTTGTCCAAATTCAATCTCGCTTGTTCCGCCGGTGTTCTTCCGCAGAATTCCTGAATTAAGGATTTCTCCATCTCAGAAACTCCGGAAAATCCTCCACCGACTTCATCTCCAGTCTGCGCAACTTGGGAGTACCACCACTTCGATAGTGGTCCTTCCAAAAAGCCAGATACCCAGTACACTCCTCTTTGCTCTTCATGGTTAACGCTGTGATACCGTAGATACCCTCGTGCATGTCGGAACCAGATTCTGAGCTCGTCGATGTTAGTCGTAGCGATGCTCTTGATCTTGGCTGGTTTGACATCGTTCGGCATCATGCTTGGCATCTCTCGCGTCCTCTCCGATCTCAATTGTTCTCCTCGAAGAAAATTCTCCGTTTCTCGGCTTCTGTTCACCCGTCCTTCAAAATGTCTGAAACCGTTGTCGACGTGGTCACGCAGTTGAGATAGCTCAGTCGAAAAAGTGTCAACTCGGTTACTTAGTCGTTGTAGCATCTCGGTGACGTGTACCGACATAGGCTCCATCGTGGGACTCGATCCTTCTCGCACTGTCTGTCTTGTACCATCTGTCGACGTCGGCTGTGTCGGCCCAGAAGGCGCCCCCTCTGGTCGACCATCAACTTCCTCTGGTAGTCTCTCTCCTGCTCGGTTAGACATCTTCGTCTCGTCTAGCTGTTCTGAGGCTCCGAAACCACGTGTGAGGTGCTACTTTGGTTAGGCTAAGTTGGCAACCTTAGACTAATAGTAGAACCTAATCTCTGGATCTAATTATACAGCGTAGAGAGAATTAGTAAGATTGTCTTAGGAACAGGGTTTCTTACAATCTGGGTGTGGCGTAATTCTATTTTGTACCGGTCTTCTCCTCTACCAGTAAGTCCCCGTCTTAAATATCCACACCTCAGGTGTTCTAGAAACAGCCTTAGAACCTGTAGCTTATGCTGTCTGCTAACTAAACCAAACTATTACTAGTGATACAGGTTAACTGAGGTTACCTGTACCGTCTATCTAACCTTATCGCACAAGCTCTTAGAACTATCTAGAAAAGAACTATCTAGAAGAGATACTGCTAGTAACTCTGTACTGTCGAGGGAAAATACGGAGATACAGCTGTACTGCCGTGATGACAATAAAAGAGTCACTGAATATCGCTAAGATACAGGTACCATTTAGAGGAAATAAATAATGTCAGATACTAGCACTTAGCTAAATGGCAAGGATATGACACCGCGTGCTCTACTCATATTAGGACGCGACACACGTGCCACCCCGGATGTCCGCCGCGGCGACCCGGCCGGGACATAGTCATCGGCGTCCTCCACCGCCACCTCTAGGCCGGTCGCCCGGCGGCGGGGCAAGGTCGTGCCCTATGGCCCCCGCTCCGGGTGACCTTCCGACATCATCACCTAACGCTCATGCGCCTTCGCATGCCTTACGACCTGGACAAACTCTGTCTCGTTTTTTACCCCCCGCTACTTTGAGGTGCGTTAGTTGCTCCGCGTCGTCCCCGAACCTTCAAGCGCTATGCGCCCATCTAAACTCCCCCGCGACAACGTGCACTTTTGCAATGAAACGGGCTTGTGTAACGACAGCTGCTCTAACAAAGTGCCTAACATAGGGTAAACAAGTGATATGGTAAAATAGTCACCCTGCAGCAAATTCACAACTTGAGCCACTGGCCACAGGATCGCAGCTAGCTCTCGAATAGTCTCCCAATCCTCAGTGTTGATGGCGAAGTCCGAATACACCTTCCCATCGCCATTGGCAACGCAACCATTGGGTACCTAGTATAGAATTAATATCTCAGTAAATGAACAGTAATGCAACTTAACAATAATGCAATGAAAACACCACAAGACAGTACTTACTTGTAACATATACTCGGTAATTGCTTCAGCGTTCTGCACAAACCACACAGATTGAGGAAGCAAGCCTAACCAACGAGTGGCTGACTTGGTACTTGGCTTACTTGTGGGAAAACCCATCCGAGTTTGAATCTCCGACAGCTTGGCAGCGCCCAAAGTGCTCCTAGAAAAGTGGGCACTCTGACCTTGCATTGCTCGGGAACAATCCTTGATGTGCGGCTCGTCCACGAACTTGTTGACACACAACTGTGGCGGTTAGCCTCTGAAAGCTAAACGCTAGCACAAATCTGTTCTAGTCTGTCTAGTTATGTTGTTGCAAGATGGCAAATGATGTTGTCGAGAGGCAATTGATGAGAGATGTCTCACTGCTGTACTTAGGCAGTAGATGTTGTAAGTGAACAAAGGAATTGTTAAAAGGTTCTGTCACCTCCCTCTACTGCACTGGGCTTAAATAGGTTTCAGCCCAGACTAGTTACACATGCAAGCTACGCTTACGTGTCAGGCGTTAGTGCTGTTCAACCGTCGTCATCTGCCTCGAGACGCGGCCTGCCTAGCATTGGGTTTCACGACGCGGCTTCTCCTGCATCGAAGAGCTCGTTCTGGCGCGTCATCTGGCTAGTTAGATTAATTATGCATATCTGTACGTACCGGGAGGTACTGGTCGTACTGTAGCATCAGCACTGTTACAATATTGCAGTAGCGACGTACCCACGAGTATACGTCCGTCCTGTGGAAAAGCACGAATTGGTATCCGTAACGAGTACCTGTACAATGTCATGCAATGTACTATTGCAGGACTGTACTCGTCACACTCGTACCCTCCCCCTCTTGACAGATCAATGAGGCCGCCGCAAGGCAGACCTCCGTGGTTCTTGGCTCCTTTACTGAAGCAGTTACTAGGACTCAGGAATGCGCGCTTGGAAAGCGTGTATGAAGTCAATGTACGCCTGAGTCTTGGCGAACTTGCGCCATTGGGACGTCTCCAAGAATTCTTGTAACGCAATTGTTCGATGCACCTCGTTCAAACGGTGCCAGATAGGTCGAATGTCGTCATCATCGAAGTGCGTCATGAAGAGCAAATATTTGCCTCGTCGCCCAGGTAGCGACTTGATGCACACATTAGAGATGTGCGACACATCAAACTCCTCATCGTCTCCTTCAGGTACAGTCACCGGGACAGCTGGTCGTAGCGGAGCGGTAGAGCAGGGTCGTAAGTTGTTAACATGGAACACAGGATGTAAGCGTACTGTCGCTGGTAGTTTCAATCTGTAACTGTGTTTCCCAATTTGCTCCTCCACTGAAAAAGGTCCAAGCTGTCTGTCTCTGAGTTTCCGGTTTGGTTGTCCTCGTAGAAAAAGGTTTGTTGTGACGACTGACACCTTGTCTCCCTTAGCGAAGTGTGGTGTTGTAGACGGTTCTGTGCGCGCTTGCATCTCGTCCTTATGTAGCTGTAACACGGAGCGTACCAGGGTGTGCACTTCCTGTAATAATCTCAACCGTTCTGTTGCGTCTTGCGAAATTGGAATCGACGGTCGCACGCTGAAGAGCAGGTCAGGAGGCTCCTCAGGAGAAAAACCAAAGTTAGCCTCGAACGGTGTGTGCTCAATTCCGAGTGCACGCGAAGCGTTGTACGCAAACTCCACTTGCGGTAGAAGTGTCGACCAATCAGAGCCATCATAGCAACAGAAGCAACGAAGAAGCTGCTGAAACGTGCTGTTCACGCGCTCGATCAATCCGTATGTTTCTGGGTGTCGGCTGGAAGACATGTTCAGACGCGTTCCAAGGCGTCTCCAGAGTGTTTGCCAGAAAGCGCTGACAAATTTTGGGTCGCGGTCGCTGATTAGCACACGGGGAAGTCCATGTAAGCGGTAGACTCCCTGTAAAAACAAATTGGCAGTTTCCTCGGCAGTAATATTACTCTGTACATGGCAGAAAATGGGCCATTCGAGTTAGATGGTCTACCACAATCAGCACATTGTTAAAGCCGTTGCTTTCAGGCAAGTGTGTCAGGTAGTCAAGACCAATCGTGTGCCACGGTCTGGGTGGAACAGGCAATGGGTAAAGAGTCGCAGCCATCTGCGGTCGAATCTTCGCTCGTCGGCATATGACGCAGCGTTCACAAAAATCTTTCACGTCTTGGCGGATTCGTTTCCACCAGAATCTGTCGAGTGCTTTAGCAAGAGTGCTAGCAACTCCTCTGTGACCAGCTGACGAACTTTCGTGCAGCTCTATGATCAATCTCAGTCGGAGCTCAGAGTTCTGTGGAATACAGAGGCGATTGAGACGCCAAAAGTACCCGTCTCTGGCTTCTATCCGGCTGTCTCTTGTCCACTCACCATCGTCCCCATAAAACGAATCTCGTGAGAACGCCTCGCGAATGAGATCAGCGAACTCAGGGCTCAGCTGCAGCGCGTCAACAGTCATTAAATTTAACTGTGCGTCTTCAAATAGCAGCTGGGACTTCCGTCGTAATTCTCGATCTGACGGAACCTCGCCATCCCAAAATAAGGGTACTGTGGCCTGAGGTACGAAGTCTGGACGCCGGCTTAACGGGTCGGCTTCGTTCAGAGCTCCCTTGCGATATGCAAGTGTCATCGAGCCCACAAACGCCTGCAAATCCCGCAGGTATCTTGCTTGCCGTTTGTTCAGCCTGTTGTTCGGTTGCCTGAGCAGATGTCGCAGTGTGTCGTGGTCTGTTACGACAAGGAATTTAGAACAGCCTTCAAGATAACACCTCCAATGTTTGACGGCTTCGCATACGGCCAAAGCTTCTAAGTCGTACGCATAGTAAGTGTTACCACGCTCAGCTGGATTCAGCTTGCGCGCCCAGTAAGAGATTGGTTGAAGACCGCCTCCTTGGTCTTGCAACAGGACTGCTGCAATCCCAATTGTTGAAGCATCTGTAGCCACGGTGAACATCGCGTCCGAGCCGACATCCGGAAGGATCAGGCATGGCGCGGAAATGAGCCGTAACTTGAGAGTCTCGAAGGCTTCCAGACAGGCAGGCGTCAGCGTAACCTTCTGTGGCTGGGACTTCCGCAGTAAGTCCGTCAATGGAGCCGTAAGGTCGCTAAAATGGTGTATAAATCTCGTATAGAAGTTGCAGAAATGTACGAAACTGCGAACCTCCTTCTGCGTTTTGGGCACTGGCCAGTCTGCAACGGCCTCGACTTTCTTTGTGGAAACCGAAATTTTACCGGCTGACACAGTGTAACCCAGGTACTCCATTTCTTGCAATCCGAAGAAGCATTTCTTAAGGCGTAGTTTCAGCCCTTCCTCCTTGAATCGCTGTAGCACTAGACGTAGATGCTCCAGGTGCTCTTCCAGAGTTCGACTGTAGATACAGACGTCATCCAGGTAGACTGTCACGAACTTATGTAAAAAGTCGCGAAGAATTTCGTTCATCATCCTCTGAAATGTAGCTGGTGCGTTGCACAGTCCAAACGGCATGGCGACCCATTCCATTAAGCCATCAGGGGTCTGAAAAGCCGTCTTGTGAACGTCATGATCACGCACTCGAACTTGCCATAATCCAGAAGCGAGGTCGAGGTGTGTGTAAAAATTCGCGTCCTTAAGTTCGTCCAGTGTATCGTCCACACGCGGTAGCGGGTAAGCATCTTTACGCGTAACCTCGTTAAGACCACGGTAGTCAATGCACAGACGTAGCGAGCCATCAGCTTTTCGCACAAAAAGAATTGGCGAGCCGAACTCACTGTAGTTGGGGCGTACTAAACCAGCTTCCACTGCGTCTTTGAGCTGTCGATTAAGCTCAGCGCGCTCTGCGGGTGACAATCTGTTCAAACGTTGGCGTCGCATTGGGCCAATTGTTTCAATGGGATGATCCCACTGTCGGCTTACAGGTGGAGAGTCGACAGGTTGCAGTAACTCCGGGAAGTCATCGAAGAGTAAAGACCGGAAGTTGTCACGTTGTTCTGCTGTTAGTTCCTCTCCAGTGTGGAAGTCTGTCGATTGTTCGGCGGCTGACGTAAGTTCAATGACGTAAAAATCAGCATGACGTCCCCTGCTGCGGCGCGTCTTGCGCATAAGCTTCTGAACTTTCGTAGACGACATGAGTAGACACTCATGGCGTCGTTCCTCAAGTGTAGTCTCCACTGTTGTGCCGTCCATTAGTGTAAAAATTCTGGTTGTACCAAATTGTAAAGAGGCATGTTCGTCATCAAGCCATGGTAAACCCAGGATTAAATCAGCTGTACGTAAATCACGTAAGACGTTGAAAGTCCGTTGAAACTCGTGTCGAGCCAGCTCAAAAGTGACGTCACCGACTGTCGTAGAAGTCACTCGTTGTCCATTAGCGAGTCGAACTGGAGTCTTACTTGCAGACTTCCGAGTATGTAAAGCAAAGCGTCGTACAAAGTCCTCTGACACAAAATCAAGTGTCGCAGCGCAGTCCACTAATCCAGAAATTTGGTGTCCGCCATCAGGAGTTTTCACAGTTAGCTCGGTTCGAATTAACGGGCGAGCTTCCGTGAGGTCAGTCAATAGGGCTTTAGCTGGCGAAGAAAATTGTCGCAGCGTAGCGATGGAAGGTTCTGCGTTGTCTAAAGGTACATGTACCGAGTCGGGTTGATCAGGTGCTGTAGGTTCTGGTGAGTCGTTAAACGCACAATCTGCGTCGACTAACCACAGATGTACAAGCCAAGGGGCTGGAGCAACCACCTCCTGTTGCGCTGGGTTCTCCAGTGACTGACGTGAAAAAAGCTGTGTCCTTGCTGGGAATTCTTGATAGAGTTTCCAGTGATTAGTCACCTGAGTAAATTTCGCCCACTTCGGTAGTACAAACACAACCATCGTAGATGTCGGAGATGTTCGACGACAATCTTCAAAATGCTGCGCAATCTGCTCAGCTAACTCCCAAGGTGGGTTGATGAATACCCGTTCTCCTGTTAAATCTCTGTCTAGAATCGAGTCACTCGGCGAACAGTAAGGTAAGTCACCATGCGAGTTAAGACCTTCATCATCAGCACATCCCTCCAACATGAAGTTGAATTGTGCATGCAGAGGGTCAAAGACTGAGTCAACCAGTTTCCAATCAACTGAACGTCTGGTTACAGGTTTACGACTCTGTCTCTGCTTAGTCTGACGACGACAACCTGGTACTTGCGTTACAGGTGTCGCAACTGTAGTCGATGGAGATGCCGAAGGTGTTTCGACGACCTCTGTCGCTAACAGTGTTTCAGAATGAATAGTAGATGTAGCCGGCTGCTCCAGTTCATTTGTAGAACAGCCTTGCCACCATCATTGCTTCTTAGGTTGCATCGGTGCCTTGCCTTTGAACTCCGGACATTGGAACAAACGGTGTCCCTTCTTGTGGCACTTGAAGCAAAGTCCTTCGTCCATGTGTCGCTTACGCTCCTCAGCTGTCATTGCATTTGCGAGTGAATTAAAATCTTCGCGGCCACGTCCACCATTGTTGCCACCACGACCACCATTGTTACCACCTCCACGTCCACGTCCGCGGCCACGTCCACGGCCACCTTTGTTACGTTTCCAGACGTTAGAGGCTTCCTCAAAAGGCTCATCAAAGTTGCGCTTGCGTGAGGGCTGGGCAGATGGTCCAGCAGCAGACTTTGTATTGCCAAGTTCCGGCGTGTCTGTCACGACGTCATTCAAAAAGTTTTGCAGCTCCACTAGCGTAGTCTGGTATCCTTGCCGAGCTCGGTGTGACTTAGCCAGGTTCTTGAGCGCTTCGTTCGCTAGGCCATTAATGAAGCGTACACACTGTACTTCAGCTGTCAGGTGTTGACGAGACCGACGTAAGTAGTCGTTGTATTGTTTAGTGAAAACCGCGTAACTCATCGTGTTGCTCTGCGTAAAGCTTAGCAAAGCGTTAATTGCGTCGTCATGAATGTTCGGAAGAAACTTCGACTTGCGTAACTCCGTAACAAGCTCATTGTACGTAGATGGAATTGGAGGCTGATTTTTCCGGTTCAACCACCACCCACCCAGGTGTCCAGAAAACTGTGAAGTAACCCAGAACACCGCGTCGTACGAGTCAGCCGTAATTCCAAGCATTCTAAAACGCTGAGGCTGTGCTTCGAGCCAATCCTCCAGCTCATTAGGTACTCGACCATTCTGGTACGGTGAAGTAATAGCAGCCTTACGTTGAGTCTCCGTGAGGGTCACAGATAGTCCAGCCAAGTTGTGGGTAGGCATCGGCATTCCCACTCGTAAATCCGTAGGTCCTTCACCAGTCAGTCGATTAATGTGTCCGCGAATCAGAAGCCATACAGAACCAGAGTCGACCGTCGTAAACCGGGGGTACATGTGGAACTGTCTCGGGAT
Source organism: Tetraselmis chui (assembly GCA_026401115.1). Lineage (NCBI taxonomy): Eukaryota > Viridiplantae > Chlorophyta > Chlorodendrophyceae > Chlorodendrales > Chlorodendraceae > Tetraselmis > Tetraselmis chui. Next base: position 49,107 of record JAPMLY010002072.1, read on the forward strand.
AGACGTGCCGTCTTGCATGACTGGAACATGTTGTGTGATTGCTCGATAAAAAGATTCCCACTGAGTCACGTAACCAAAGTGAAGTAATTCACTCTTGTGCTTCTCAGCACGAAGTAACCCCTTATGTGAGGGCGTAAGTGCCAGACCGTCAATGTTGATGGTTTCCGGGACGACGTAGGTGCCATCCGGATTAACTGTCGAGTGTGCCAAAACAGCCTGCTCGACTTGAGCAGGTGTACGTAAGTTGTTCGTAGCAAACAGGACAGGAATAGAAGCCGAGTACACGTAGACAAGCTGTCGTCCTTGAGGTAGTGCAACGTTAACATGTTCACCACTCAACAACGTCAAATCATCCGGTGTCAAAACAAGACCGGTCTCCTCGTGTAGCTCGCGAATAGCAGCGTCGACAGGCTCTTCGTTAGGTAAGACAGAGCCAGCTGGGAACCAAGTTTTACCAGAACGAGGCTCACGCTGAAACACCAACTTCAAGTCCGACGGTTTAGTTCCTCCAACGTGAATTACTAAAACCACGTAATGTCCAGCTCCTAGAGAAGCCATCTCAACTCAATCAAACAACGTCGAGCAGATCAACGAGCAACGAAAGCGTGCGTCGACCAACGAGCTCCGAAACCAGTGTGGCGGTTAGCCTCTGAAAGCTAAACGCTAGCACAAATCTGTTCTAGTCTGTCTAGTTATGTTGTTGCAAGATGGCAAATGATGTTGTCGAGAGGCAATTGATGAGAGATGTCTCACTGCTGTACTTAGGCAGTAGATGTTGTAAGTGAACAAAGGAATTGTTAAAAGGTTCTGTCACCTCCCTCTACTGCACTGGGCTTAAATAGGTTTCAGCCCAGACTAGTTACACCTGCAAGCTACGCTTACGTGTCAGGCGTTAGTGCTGTTCAACCGTCGTCATCTGCCTCGAGACGCGGCCTGCCTAGCATTGGGTTTCAAGACGCGGCTTCTCCTGCATCGAAGAGCTCGTTCTAGCGCGTCATCTGGCTAGTTAGATTAATTATGCATATCTGTACGTACCGGGAGGTACTGGTCGTACTGTAGCATCAGCACTATTACAATATTGCAGTAGCGACGTACCCACGAGTATACGTCCGTCCTGTGGAAAAGCACGATTTGGTATCCGTAACGAGTACATGTACAATGTCCTGCAATGTACTATTGCAGGACTGTACTCGTCACACAACTGAATGCCATGAGTAACACAGGTATGTCCATCCAATGCACCCCATCCTTTCTTCATGTTTGCTCCATTGTCGCACACCTAGGCAATCGTCAAACCATCTTCATTCAGAGACATACATAACAAGCAAAAACAAACAGCCAAAATCTAAACTAACTCTTACCTTACTGAATATTGATTCATACACAGTGTCCACAGCTTCGACGCCTTCCAAGTCGTCTGCTTCGACAAGCTCTCCCACATTCACCCCAGCAAGTCTGCGCTTTGTCGTTTGCAAAATATTCTCACCTGTGTGGGAAACCTTTCCGTAGGGCTCGCAAATAACCAAGCGCTTCATAAGTTGCCACGATCCGTCGATCCAATGCACCATTACCGCCAACAATGAAACAGAATTCTCCCCCCAAATATCTCCAGATATGCACGGCTTCAATCCGTCTTGAAACAACCCGTTCATCATGACTCATGTTTCAACAAGTGACTGAAACATGCAAAATTAATTACCTTAGTTATTTTTAAAGGCAACACGCAGTCATACATTCAAAAACCAACAGTAATAACCTTTTGGGCCAAGGACGCCATGCAACGCATTACCGTCTCTCGACATGGACCGCTATATGCGCCTCCCGAAATAGCAGACATCACATCCTTGAGCTCTGTGTCCGACTCCATGATCCCGAATGGCCGACATCGCTTGACCACCCAAATTGTTATCAACTCGTCAAGGTACTGTTTCCTTTTCGCAGAAATCTACGAATAGAGTCAACAACGAATGAAACGTCAACAACATGCTATCATTAAGTCAATAACATGCTACTATACAATCACAATGTGACATGACTTACCTCTGCCTTGATCACGGTGGGGACAGAGACATCCCCAACTTGAATGTTTTCACCAGTAGCCAAGTCCTGTCTGTACTGACCTTTATGCCGACATCTGAGGTGCTTGATAAGATTTCAGGTCCCTCCGATGTACTTGAGCTTGAGTTGCTTTGGACACAATTTACATACGACATACTTGACACCATTGGGGAACTTTTTTGGCTTCTCGAAATGATTCCAGCATTGAGCATTGTAGATCTTCTGTAGAACACAGTGCAACAATATGCTTAACGACAAAGTAACCTTTCATGTGGGAAAGCAAAGAACAGAAAAGCATCACATAACAACGATAACATAGTGTCGACAAGCTCAACTGCAACGCTATTACTATGGCTTCGACAGAGCACATAAACAGAGACATAAATGTGCGGGCGGAGGCGGGGAGTGGGCGCCATGCGGCGCTACCGAGCAGCACAGTGCAACAATATGCTTAACGACAAAATAACCTTTCATGTGGGAAAGCAAAGAACAGAAAAGCATCACAGAACAACGATAACATAGTGTCGACAAGCTCAACTGCAACGCTATTACTATGGCTTCGATAGAGCACATAAACAGAGACATAAATGTGCGGGCGGAGGCGGGGAGTGGGCATGCGGCGCTACCGAACAGCACAGTGCAACAATATGCTTAACGACAAAATAACCTTTCATGTGGGAAAGCAAAGAACAGAAAAGCATCACAGAACAACGATAACATAGTGTCGACAAGCTCAACTGCAACGCTATTACTATGGCTTTGACAGAGCACATAAACAGAGACATAAATGTGCGGGCGGAGGCGGGGAGTGGGCGCCATGCGGCGCTACCGAACAGCACAGTGCAACAATATGCTTAACGACAAAGTAACCTTTCATGTGGGAAAGCAAAGAACAGAAAAGCATCACAGAACAACGATAACATAGTGTCGACAAGCTCAACTGCAACGCTATTACTATGGCTTCGATAGAGCACATAAACAGAGACATAAATGTGCGGGCGGAGGCGGGGAGTGGGCACGCGGCGCTACCGAGCAGCACAGTGCAACAATATGCTTAACGACAAAGTAACCTTTCATGTGGGAAAGCAAAGAACAGAAAAGCATCACAGAACAACGATAACATAGTGTCGACAAGCTCAACTGCAACGCTATTACTATGGCTTCGATAGAGCACATAAACAGAGACATAAATGTGCGGGCGGAGGCGGGGAGTGGGCGCCATGCGGCGCTACCGAACAGCACAGTGCAACAATATGCTTAACGACAAAGTAACCTTTTATGTGGGAAAGCAAAGAACAGAAAAGCATCACAAAACAACGATAACAAAGTGTCGATAAGCTCAACTACAACGCAATATGGCTTCGATAGTGCAAATAAATAGACATAAATGTGCGGGCGGAGGCGGGGCTGGGGCGCCATTCGGCGCTACCGAACATCACAACGTATCTAACTCGGGGGTGAGGGCAGAGCAGAGGGGGGGGGGAACTCTTGCTTACCTCTTCAACTTTCTCTTGCTCGTTGTGAAAATCTTCCAGCAGGGTGGACCTATTGGCTTGACGCCTTACGTTGACCTCGGTTTCTGAAGTGGCGGCTTCCTCCGGCAGGCCTTCCCACATAACTTTATACGTCAGCATTCCACACCTTTTTCCTTGGCTAACAATTTTCTTAACTACATACTGCCCTTTATTACTATACGGATCTGCACCTGTTTTTGACTGAGGTGTCCTAAACACCCTATCTGAATTCCAAACAAGCTCCTCTTCTGCACGTTGGATAGCCGTCGATGACAAGCTCTTCCCTGATCTACACGGTCTACTACTTCCCGCTTGCCCCGCCATTGTTGCTAACTATGAAAGGATTGGATGTGGACGGGCAGATTATGGTGGATTTCAAGCGCGTACGCACCGTTTAAATAGCCTTTGGGTGGGCTACAATCGATTCAAGGCTGCGGAATGACAACAATCAAGGCTATTGAACCAATCGTAGACATACACCTCAGCAGATTTGCATTGCCAAATACCTCCCAACAAAACACCGTGTCACTTCGGGCAACCACAGAATCGTGAGATACTCGGAATCGTGAGTACTGATTGGGTATCACGATTCCACATCGTTTTGCGAGGATGAGTTACTCGCGATTACCGCGGATCCATTAAAGTACGATGAATACCGGATCCAACGATTACTTACAGTAACTGGTACCGGAACCAACGATTACCTACTGAACCTAGGGTTCGGATCCCGCGATTACCTGTGATTCTAGGGTTCGGACCCCGCGATTACCTACTGAACCTAGGGTTCGGACCCCGCGATTACCTACTGAACCTAGGGTTCGGACCCCGCGATTACCTGTGATTCTAGGGTCCGGACCCCGCGATTACCTGTGATTCTAGGGTCCGGACCCACGAGACCAAGTCCGAACCCGAGTAGTCTCGTGGATTCGCGGCTCCTTAGGATCCGGATCCAGTCCCTGGCTAGGCACATGACGTTCGTCGGTTTTTGGTGCGAGATCATCGGCGGCGTTTACTCCCGGTGAGATGGGTGCCACCCGTCCGGTAGCACATTGGACACTAGCGACCAATATTCTAAGCCGCGCGCACGCAGAGAGTGCATTAGTCTTATAAATAGCCACGGTGGGCTTGATAGCGGGGAGTTGTGCAACACAAGCGTCGTTGCGTGCCTGCCCAATTGCAGAAGCCCTAGACAGAAAGATGTCCGGGGGACTTTCGGTATGTATCGTCACTGCGGAAATCCCGTCAGAACGGGAAAAAAATGCGGGGAGGGGGGGGGGGGGGGGCATTATTCATTAATCTTCAAAAATTATTTACAAGAAAAAGCAGTGGAGGCCACCAAGCAAGAAAAAGAAAGAAAGGAAGAAAAAACCTAAGCCCGAGGAACAGGAAGGCATGCCACAGCATCAGCACTGCCTTCCTGAAAAGCGTCGCGGAGATAAGAACCCAGAGTGCCATTATTCATTCAAATTTCTATATTATTTACTTCTTTGCTAGTGGATTCCATTCCTTTCATTGTAATCAAAAGCTAATATTTCAATTTTTATCTAACTGATATTATCCTGTAGCGGTAGCGGTTTGCCACTACAGTACCGACATTGGGGGTGCAAGCATACGAGGATAGCAGTGCATTAATTTTCATCTCAGTTTTATTTTGGCGAAATTGAAGGGGGGGGGTACTTCATAATCAGTATTAAGATTTCTTATCTAAGAAAAAAGTAAAACCACCCAGCAAGTAATAGGAAAAAAGAGCACTGGATTACAGGAAAATGAGATCAGCACGGACAGGGAAAATAGGAGGGGAATCAAAAGGGCAAGAGTGACAAGAGGATCACGGAATCCAAAACACGGCAACATGAAGCAGTAATTGTGGACAAACCTAGCAGTTCAAAGTAAGGAAACTCCTAGGCCGCGCCGAAGATGCAACACGTGAAAGCAACAAGCGGTGCCTCACGCGCCGCTCGAGGAAGCACGGGGACGCTTGCGGCCCATGGCGCGGGTGAAGAGCGCCGTGGCAGGAGAAGTCATCCCGGCCGAGGAAGAAGCGGCCTCCACGCCGTCTGCGGCAGAAGACAAATCCCGCAAGACGTTGTCCGCGTGAGCAACATGGACGGCGAGAGAGACCTTTCGACGCCATGAGGCCAACATCTTGCCCACATGTATCCCTTTACATGCGGTTGTCTGCTTGGCTAGCTCCGTCCAGAAAGCCGTGGCGTGGCCGCCGAAAGAACAAGATTCTGTGAATGCAAAGGGAATGAAACAGATGTCGGGGCGACTCCGCACCCCCTCCGAGTACTTCTCGAACTTGGTCTTCTCAACACGGCGTATGGCGACCTCGGGAGACGGGGGGCTAGAAACGCTGAACAAACCGGAAACTACGGCATCAAGGGCAAGTTTTGAGCCTCGGATGCCGTGATAGTGCAAGACACCCACATCCGCGGGGAGGCCGTCGCTGCCGTTGGGGACTTGAACTAACATCGTGGGATCTGTGAGAACTTCGACGCCGACCCCGAGTGCGCCACGAACCTCGGAGATGATTTCCGCAAGGGCCGTCACTAACCAAGAGTGAGCGGTGTGGACCGAAGCATCTCCGCCGCATCGAGCCAAATGGTCAGCGAAAGCAGTGGCCCACGCATCATTCGACATGTCAACACCCGTCGACGCGAACGCGCCTAGCATAGCTTGGACCGAGAGATGGCAAGAAGCACAAGCAGTCATGGAGCGTAGAGTAACGAGGATGCGGGATGAGGTTAGGCCGAAGATGCGATAGACCGCGACGCGGAAAACTACGTCGAAGTGCACATGGAACTTGTCACGGAGCTCGCCAAGGCGACCCGAAGTAGGCGCGTCCGAAGCCAAGAACGCGCAAGGGCGCCGTGGCCGAGACGAGATACAAAACGCCTAGACTCCTGCCGTGCGCGGTTGGAAAACGTGGGAGCGAGCTTCGCGAATAGGAAAAAGGAGGAAATAATCCTACTCTACTTACTATACCTGGTCTAGCTTTGCATTGTGGTAGCTCTTGACGTGATAATCCCGAGAGGTGTTATCACGACTGGGTCGGTACATGAATGTATTTTTGGATTCCACTACTTTCTTTGTAATCAAGTATTATATTATTTCGACACTTATTAAACTCATATTATCCTGTAGCAGTTCTGCCAGTAAAGTACAGACATTAGGGGTGCAAGCATACGAGGATCGTGAATCTTATTAGTATTCGTCTTACAAGAAAAAGCAGCGGAGACCAATAAGGATATCGCATTCATTTTTATATCTGTATTTTTAGAGAAAACTGAAGGGGGGGTACTTCATAATTAATACTATAATTTATTATATAAGAAAAAAAACATAAAGGAAATTACCAGTAATAATAATAACAACACAGGTAATTCATATTCTTATTAGAAAAAGCAGTGAAGACCACTGAGCAAGAAGGAGAAGGAGGAGAAGGATAAGGAGGGGGGGGGAAACCCACAGGTCTATCCCCCCTTCTGCGACCGAAACTAACAGAGATAATGAATTCATGAACCTTGTACACATGCACCCTCGATCTCTATAGTTTACTCGTACAGCCACGGTACGTGGCATCGCAACAGGATAATATCAGTTTAATTAATATCAAAAAAACATTAGTACAAGGAAAAGCATTGGAGGCCACCCAGTGAAATAAAGAAGGAAAGAGGAAAAAACATAAGCCCGAGGAACAGGAAGGCAAGTTGAATTACTATCGAAATAATGCTCATTGACACCCCCCCCCCCCCCCCCTTCGCAGCAGAGCATTATTTATATCATTTCCGTTATGACGGGGTTTCTACGTGGTTTTCGCGATCCCAGTTTCTTCCCGGAAGTTCCGAACGTCTGTGTCGCACATCTCCTTACTCCATTCCACTCGCATCCGCCCAGGCAAACCATTCGCTACGTCTTAGCCGCCAGGCACGCCCTTGTCGAAGCCGCCATGCACGTCCGCCGGCAGCTACCACACCTATTGCCCCGTAATATTCACAATGTCCGTTAAGAAAGGCTTGGAGCTCGCGAAGTCGGGCGGCGGCGACGGATAACGCCGCATGTGTACCTACTGAACTTATTGCGTCTCCCCACACGGTGCAATAGGCTAGAAATAGATGGCACGCGACTGCTAGCTCTCCTTCCGTCGAACCCACCCCAATAGTAGCGAGAGCAAGCGCGACGTATAGCCGGACGTCGTCCACTTAAACACGCGGCGAGATTTCCGATAACAACAAGGTAGATGCCGCGAGAAGGAGCGCCGCGAGGCTGCGTTACGGAAGAGTTGCGGCGACATAATGTGGTGCGGTGGCTAGATGTGATGCTTCCTTACTAAGGCGTCTCCGCGATAATATTTCCACGGGCTGGAGCTCTATTGTGGGGCGACGTTTGCCTAGCCCGAGGATGGTTTGTACTCTAGCGATACTCCAACAACATGCGCGATGCGAGCTTTTCAGGTGGGCGGGTACCCGCCGGCCGCGGCCCAACGCGAAGCTGGCGCGGAGGCTGCGCGAGCGCGAGTACGAGGATAATGAATTTATTATCTATATTTCGGTCTAGGAAGGGGGGAGTAGCGATATGCTTATTGCTATGCCTATTGAAGCCTTTATTCCAATAAGAAAATAGTACACGGCTGTGCATGTACCGAGAATGTCGCTTTTATGGGTATTCCGATTACGGTACACGGCTCGGCCAAAAAGGAACTCGGCTCGGCCAAAAAGGAACACGGCTCGCGGCCCAAGCCGTGTTCCTTGTCAACCGAGCCGTGTACCGGTGGAAGTATATCCAACTAGTATATCGGCAGTATATCCCACTAGTCGCGTCGCGCGGGGCTCTTTCCACTGGTTGGCAACCGTCTCTCCGCAAGATCCCTCCACCCACACCCGTCCATAGGCGTGTTCTGCTATTGAAGAGGCGCCCGAACGCGCTAAAACTCCAAGCGAAGCTAGCCAAGCCCTAAATTTTGACATCGCGGAGGTCCGTGCCTCAGGTAAGCCATTTTTAGCTTCACATATGGGGTCGCCGCGATGGCGAGTTGGTTGGGATTGCTCACGGTTTTCAGTTGCTGCTACCTCCCAAGCTTTTCGCTCTCGCGACACACCATTTACGATATAGGGTAGTATGCAATGCTTGCTAATATATGAGGTTTGGGAATTGAGCCGGGAGTGGGTTTTATTTGTGGAATGAGCGAGCGAGTGGTCCGGAGGGCGTTGTCGGTAGCGAAAAGCGCAAAGGGGTGCAATTGGCGGGGGAAATTCCCGATACTAGTCGGGCCCGCAGGAACGTAGACTACCTTCCGAGGAGCGCCGGATATAGGAAAAAAAAAACTACTTAGACGTGGAAGGTGGGGCTCATCTTGGGCCGTGAGACGCCTACATACCGAAATCGGATTCACCGGGTTTCGAGCCCGCGATCTTTAGCGTATTAGGCGTGCGCTTTACCGACACGTCGGAAAAAGGAAAGGATGTCGCTTAGTGGCCATCGTGCCACTAAGTTCTATATCACGACATTACCACGCCCACCCCGGATTCTCCCCGGACCGCAGCCTGGCTCTGAAACCAATGTTGAAGGTGGGGCTCATCTTGGGCCGTTACACGCCTACATACCAAAATCGAACTCACCGGGTTTCGAACCCGCGACCTTTAGCGTATTAGGCATGCGCTTACTGACATGTCGGAAAATAATGGGTGTCATTTGGTGGCCATCGTGCCAGTAAATTATAAATTACGACATGGCGAACATGTTGTAGGAAGGACACAGCTTTAGCTGGAGGGTGTTCCGGCGAGTGGGCGCGTAGGCGTGATTTGTAAGCGTTTAATAAATAGATAACAAGATTGTTGTCATGGGGTTGAGCTTGAGTGTATACTCCCGCAATCAAACACCATTATCAACAACCTTTAGTTGTAACATCTGTTTCATGTCGTTCTACTTGTACCATAAGACTATGCATCATCCATGATTGTCAATACGCCTTTGTTGCTTTCATAGTCACACATCTCATATTGTATATTGTTGTTGCAATTTTTACTTGTCCACTTCGTTATTGTTGCAGCTTGCTTGTGTTGCTACTGGCTTGATGTTGTTGGTGCTGCATACTAATGCTTTGGTTCCAACTTCTAGCTATTCAATTATGGATACTTACATTTGTGTAGCTTATGTAAGATTCACACACTCACACGCATACACACACAAACACGCCCTCGCGCGCGCACACACACACACGCACACACACACACAAACACGCGCGCGCGCGCGCGCACACACACACACACACACACACACACACACACACACACACACTCGCAAACACGCACGCACGCGCACCACCCCTCCCCATACGCACACACGCATGCACGCACTGGTATCACAGACACCCCGACATGGTAGTTATACAAGTGGTTTGCATCGTTGTTGCTACTTCTTCAACTTGCGTAGCTATATATAGTTGCTCTTTATTACTTAATGCTTCAACTTCAACATATATTATCGTTGCTGCTTTTGGATTTGTTGTTGGATCGCGCATACTTACACACACCCACACACCACACACAGAGAGACACACACACACAGACACACACAGACACACACACACACACACACACACACACGGTCCGCAACCCTTCCCTCCATAGCGCGGGAGAGGTGGCAGCCAGGAGAGATGGCCCGCCGTGGTGTTTATTTGGCGGGGCCTGCGGCGAGGGCAATGGCATGCACGAAATGTGCCCGCATTTTTCTTAGCGCGGATTCCGGGGCCGAACTCATGTTTGCGGAGACCACTTGAGTTCGGGCCTCAAACTCAAATGCCGAACTCGAAAAACCGGCCACATGAGTTCAAAACGTCATTCTGAAATAAACTCAACCTATTTACGACATCCGATTAGCACACTTTACTTGAGTTCGGTACAATATTCGGTCCAGAGGTCCACAGGTCCAGGTATGCGGTACAAAGTTCGGTCCGCGATAATAATGTACCGAACTCAAGTAATATTTGACAAGGGCCTTAATCGGTGAATCTTTACTCATCCCTGCGGTTACACGTAAACCTTTTATAATATCGGCTGTGGGGGTTTCGTCCAAATTTTTCCTTCATACATGACTTGGTGGTTTGGAATGTTCTTCTTGTAAAACAACTTTGGAATTATTGTAATGTTGGTATACGGACATGTAGTATTACCCTGTCATCAGCCGTTTTTTTATCGGAATATCGGCGAGGGCGTAGCACCGAGCGGGGCGTGACGGAGTATAGCTGGGAATTGCGTGGTTGTTTACATGGTCTTATTTCCCACGGCCTCCACCACCCCCGCGCCGTCCTTACCGGGCGTGAAGGGAGGCGTGGGAAGGATGGGCATCCCCGCGTAGGGGCCCGCGGGTCCCAGACGGACGTAGGTGTCGCTGGGGTTGACGCCCGCTGCGCCAATCTTCACGCGCAGCAGGCCTGCCGCAGGTGCGGGCAGGCTCTTTGTTTTCACCTTCAACACCTATGGCCCACCGAAGTCATCACACACAACCGCCCGGAAGCTGAGCTCGGCGGCCATCTTTCTAGCTGAGCGCGTCGGTCGTGTTCGGTACTCAGATCGTCGACGTCGCTTCCGCCGATATGCAGATATATATTAGAGGGGCGACGGCAGTGACAGCACGGAGTACATCACAGTGTGCTGTCTGACGACGAACACAAAATACCGGCGGACGGGTGCGCAGCTGGTGTCACGATACACAGGTCAGTGCTTTGCCGGGTGCTGTTAGCAACATAGTGAGGCAGGGGCGGTGCTTGACATCTGATCGTGCGCACAACACACAGCGAAGCCCGTCCCTTAACGATTGAGAAAAATATATCGTACAAGTACCTGTACACGCTCGGTGAATATGGTCTTCAATGATTACAAGTTGCTAAGACAAGCGGTGAAAAGTGAAAACCACAAATAAAAAGGAATGAAAACCCTAAGCCCTAAACCGTAAAGATCGTGAATATTTGTCAGTAACTGTAGCGGTTACTATTACCGTTAATAGCGGCGCGTCACACCTGCATGGCAACCACCTTGCCCGAGCAGTTAGACGCAACCAACGACCAATGACTTCCCCAACGGTCAGCTCTAGCTAGCCCGCGCCTTATAAGCCGTAGCTAGCCACGAGCCTAGGCACTCTCTGCTTTCGCGCTCAGCCAATCTAGGCTTCGCGCGAACCCACCCACCCAACCCTATAATCCTGCGCTAATCGACCCCCAGGCCCTGCCTGTGGGTGTCTTTTGGCCAAATTGTAAGCATACGAGGATAATGCATTCGATGATGATTATTTTTATCCATATAATATATTTTGTCGCCTCCAAGTGTTGCATTCTCGGCGTGGCTTAAAAGTTTCCTTAGTATAATCTGCTAGGTTTATGCACAATGTAGTGCTTTCCTTTTGCTGTGCTTTGGATTCCGTGATCCTCTTGTCACTCTTGCCCTCTTGTTTCCCCTCCCACTTTCCCTGTCCGTGCTCATCTGGTTCTTCTTGTAAGCAAATTGAATATAATATATTTTGGCAAAAACTGAGGGGGGGGGTACTTCATAATTAATATTATAAAATATTAATATTCTTACAAGAAAAAGCAGCCGAGACCAAAACGCAAAAACAAGAAAAGAGGACATAATATTATAATTTCTTATATAAGAAAAAGTGAAAACCACCACGCAAATTATAGGAAAAAGGAGGAAATAGCCCTAGTCTAGTATACCGGGTCTAACTCCGCCTTATGGTAGCTCTTGATGTGATACTTCAGAGAGATGTTGTCACAACTAGGTCGGTACATGAATGTGTGTTTTGTCTCTCAACCGAGTTTATCTTTGGCGACGGGCGGAGCCCAGTAAGCCGGCGTCTCATCGCGAATACGCGTTTCGTCGTCGGCTTGTGGCGACTCGAATTGATTGTAAAGGTGCCCATCTTGGCCGCGTGACAAAGGAAACACTCGATCTCCACAACACCCGACTTATGACCTAAGATGTCATTATCATGGGTTGGAGGGAAAGTGGTGACAAAGAATGCCAAGATACCTTTCGCTTTCTGTGTTAGGCCCCAAGAGCTCTTTAAGTTTCGAGGTAACATATTCATGCTATAACGAAACTCACGAGGGATATACGTCATCCATAGTATCCGATGTGTCGAACGCTTCCGAGTCGACCGGTCGATGGTGAGGGGGACGGGTTGAGTGCGTACTACCTAGAAAAGTAATAAGGGCAGCAACGCCAATAGCAGTGACGGACGCACGAGCGCCCACAATGGCCGGCGCCCACAGTGGCCATGCTATACAATCACAATGTGACATGACTTACCTCTGCCTTGATCACGGTGGGGACAGAGACATCCCCAACTTGAATGTTTTCACCAGTAGCCAAGTCCTGTCTGTACTGACCTTTATGCCGACATCTGAGGTGCTTGATAAGATTTGAGGTCCCTCCGATGTACTTGAGCTTGAGTTGCTTTGGACACAATTTACATACGACATACTTGACACCATTGGGGAACTTTTTTGGCTTCTCGAAATGATTCCAGCATTGAGCATTGTAGATCTTCTGTAGAACACAGTGCAACAATATGCTTAACGACAAAGTAACCTTTCATGTGGGAAAGCAAAGAACAGAAAAGCATCACAGAACAACGATAACATAGTGTCGACAAGCTCAACTGCAACGCTATTACTATGGCTTCGACAGAGCACATAAACAGAGACATAAATGTGCGGGCGGAGGCGGGGAGTGGGCGCCATGCGGCGCTACCGAGCAGCACAGTGCAACAATATGCTTAACGACAAAATAACCTTTCATGTGGGAAAGCAAAGAACAGAAAAGCATCACAGAACAACGATAACATAGTGTCGACAAGCTCAACTGCAACGCTATTACTATGGCTTCGATAGAGCACATAAACAGAGACATAAATGTGCGGGCGGAGGCGGGGAGTGGGCATGCGGCGCTACCGAACAGCACAGTGCAACAATATGCTTAACGACAAAATAACCTTTCATGTGGGAAAGCAAAGAACAGAAAAGCATCACAGAACAACGATAACATAGTGTCGACAAGCTCAACTGCAACGCTATTACTATGGCTTTGACAGAGCACATAAACAGAGACATAAATGTGCGGGCGGAGGCGGGGAGTGGGCGCCATGCGGCGCTACCGAACAGCACAGTGCAACAATATGCTTAACGACAAAGTAACCTTTCATGTGGGAAAGCAAAGAACAGAAAAGCATCACAGAACAACGATAACATAGTGTCGACAAGCTCAACTGCAACGCTATTACTATGGCTTCGATAGAGCACATAAACAGAGACATAAATGTGCGGGCGGAGGCGGGGAGTGGGCACGCGGCGCTACCGAGCAGCACAGTGCAACAATATGCTTAACGACAAAGTAACCTTTCATGTGGGAAAGCAAAGAACAGAAAAGCATCACAGAACAACGATAACATAGTGTCGACAAGCTCAACTGCAACGCTATTACTATGGCTTCGATAGAGCACATAAACAGAGACATAAATGTGCGGGCGGAGGCGGGGAGTGGGCGCCATGCGGCGCTACCGAACAGCACAGTGCAACAATATGCTTAACGACAAAGTAACCTTTTATGTGGGAAAGCAAAGAACAGAAAAGCATCACAAAACAACGATAACAAAGTGTCGATAAGCTCAACTACAACGCAATATGGCTTCGATAGTGCAAATAAATAGACATAAATGTGCGGGCGGAGGCGGGGCTGGGGCGCCATTCGGCGCTACCGAACATCACAACGTATCTAACTCGGGGGTGAGGGCAGAGCAGAGGGGGGGGGGAACTCTTGCTTACCTCTTCAACTTTCTCTTGCTCGTTGTGAAAATCTTCCAGCAGGGTGGACCTATTGGCTTGACGCCTTACGTTG
>JAPMLY010002073.1:0-63449 GCA_026401115.1 Tetraselmis chui
GGGAGAGGAATGAGGAGTCGTCGCTTGGCGTACCTGTCGTCGCCGATACGCGTTCTGCTGGATGCCGACGTGTCGCGGAATAAGGCTTGTTGTACAACCTGCCTTCTCCTGCTCCGCATCAGCCAACTCCTACACGCGTGTGTCATACCCCAGGAAAATAGCCTTGGAGAATATGTCGGGAAAGTGACGATGGGCGGCGCGTGACAAGTCGCTGCTGATGTTTTGTTTACTGGAAGCGTGCGTTGGGCGACAAACTCTTATGGTGCTGCGCCGGTATCGGAGCCGCCGTGAAAAATATCGCCATACTTAAGCCGTTTTATTTGGTCGTCGTGGCAATCCTCGGCGGGCGGTCTCGCTCATCGTTCCCGGGCCGGGCCGGGCGGGGTAGCGATCCGTCATGAAAAACGTGCGCTGGCCCTGGGAGGGTCTTGTACATTAATCATGTAATAAACCCTTGAACAAGGATAGGAAGCCCGTTAATTTACCCTATTATTTAGCGCCCAGATCTTGGATCCTTTTGAATCCAGATGCCGATACTGCTGAACTACCATTAAGTATCATTTTCAGATTGCCATATCAGCGCGTGATTTCTTTCATATTTGCCTGTCCACGTAACCCCCGATGGTCGCTATATACTACTCTCGTATCTGTGGCAAATATCGGCGATAGGTACAGATAAGCACATTGGTTGTTGAAGTTATTTACAAACCGAAGGGCACGGGCAGTGAGTAGTGAGAGACTGATACAACTAGTGGGTAAAGTACAGGTAATGGCAGGTCGTTTTATTACAATATGTCTGAGTACTGGTGCCCTTACCCGTACCTGATACAGGCTACACGCGTCTACTCTGGCGCACGAGGACTGCTGCAACTGCAGCACCACCTATACGGGTATCTGTACTATCGCTATGAACTGCGGAAATGGGGATAGCTGCGCGGGTATGGCTACAGATACTGGTGACGTTTCTCAAAACGTGCCCACGGCGCTGCGCCGGGTTTAATTAAGCTGTGTTGGGGCTCATTAATGCCAAAGATGTGGATCACTTACAGAATTTGGATTTGGTGGCCCTTGGGCCACCCTACACGCAATGTGAGAGGGAATCGGGTGGGTGGGTTTGCGTGAGCGATAGCTCTCGCAAAAGGCAGAAGGTGGACACACAATCGCTGCTGGTGTGTTATATAGGGTGCGGACATTTTACTGTCCGTGCGCGCATGGGCGATTGAACCGTTAGGGAGATGTAGCGTCGGAGGAAACGCATGTAACGGAGGTAACGCCGGTTACTTCGTAATTTAGCCCTGTAATTCAAACCTCTATATTACTAATATGACCATTTAAGCTCTGTTGGGGCTCACTTATGCCATCTGTCGCCGACTGGCGTGTAACGTTGGGTGGGGGCCCGCCAGGGGTCATCCACCCAAAGAGTTGCCAAGCTCCCGGGCACGGGAGCACTGTTGGGTCGATGTAGTCGAGGACTACGTCCGACTCTCGCACCCAACCGCCGAAGAACTTGATCTTCTGCATTGGGGTACCGATACTGTACGCAGCCGTAGATGCACCCTTTCGTAGGGAGTGCGAAGTCCACGCGAAACCGTCCGGAGGTTGTTCGTGTACTGCTCGAAGTACGCGTTGTAGCCAAGCTGTCAGGGTGTCCGCAGTCCAGTTTGCCGTAGGCTCGCGTAGACTAATGGCCCAGCGTCTTTCCTGTATCTTCCCGGCGGAGAACTTGGTACGGGCAGCGTCGAAGTACTGTAGTAGTTCCGCGATGTCCGGGTGAGCCGAGGGCGGTAGTTCACATAGGAGTTTTCGCTCCGTGGAAGTACCCCGTTGACCTTTTCTCGTTCCGTGGTGTAGGAGGATTCCGCCGGTTGGAGTACACAACAGGTCTCCAGACCGGCACTCAACTCCCGCTCCACCTCGACAAAAAATGCGGCCAGGAGCACCGTCGCTAGACACGCTCTGAACAGCAGAATGAGGTCCGCTTGAGCCTGAGTCCACGTGTCTGTCAGCTGTGTGCGGAGGTCCTTGGGCAGACGTAGAGATGATACAAGAATCCGGGCTAGGAGGTACATGCGTGTGCGGCTGGGCTGGAGGGCAACTTGGGACGCTGCGAGACCCCGCCGGACCTTGGCAACCAAATCGCCTTGTGCGACTAGTTCTGCGCCGTGGTCTTTGAAAAACCCGTTCACGGCTGAAAGGTAAGGCTGTAGACTAGTAGCCTTAATGGTGCCACGTTCTCCGATCCATGCGATGTAGCGGGCCATGGTAGCGGTTGTTGCGGCTAGCGGCGGTAGGTCTTGCTCCTCGCAGAACTGGAAGTAAGGCTTGATTGCGTTGTTGTACGTGTCGTACGTGCTTTTCGCCCAAGCGGCGGTCAGTAAGTCGAGCGTTTTTGCTCCTAGGCTGTCAGTGCCCAGTAGGTGTTGCATGTAGGGGCGCATCGAGGCGGCCTAGGGGTTGTTGCAGCCTGCCACCTCCACCTTGTAGCTGACCTTTGCTGGTCTGGTGGGGTAGGCTTGGACTGTTGGCCTGATGTGCCGTGTGTTGAACATGAAAAAACGTATCATACCGTCACTAGAGACGGTAAAAGGATCCAAAGTACTACTAAAGTACTACTGACATAAAAAATACAGGGGATGGGTTCGTAGCTCGGATGAGCAACGCCGACCGTCTTCGCTCCGGGCTTGGCCTCCCTATGAGCGATAGACTGGTGACCACAGGGCCCGTCGGACGACGGGCACCGATCGCCTCTCCCCACCCGAGCCTCGCTCACCCAGGTCAGTGGATCCGTAGGCACATCAGACGGTACACACTCCAAGGCGCAACTTTCACAAATTTGAATTCGGTTCACATGCCGGAATCCGCGCCGCCCGCTTCACAAACACCTCGCGTACTACGCTCAATACTACGACACCCCTACGAGTCCGATAGATTACAAAACAAACCTCCCCACGGAGCCGGCGCACCACCGCGCGCCCCTCCGAGCGTCCGGACGTCCACACCAACAAACCCAGGTCCCATCAGGCCTGGTCGTGTGCCGCCAACACACGCTGACCACCTCAACTCCACAATCCACCCACATCCACAACCTCTACACCACATACATCGCAAACTGCCCATCGACCACCATGCCTCTTCCTTCCAACCACCCGGACTCCTACAAACAGGTCCTCCTCAGGGATCGGAGCCGCCACGCGGGACGTCCGCTCGCTCCACTCAACTCCGCAATCCAACCACCCCCTGCCGCCCAAGACTTGGGCCAGGCTTCGGAACCCCCCACTGCATACCAAGCTTTAAAGCCCAACTTGATCCATATGTCCACAAACTCTAACCCCCCTCCCACGTACAGACATATGCAATTGCGGGATCGGCCCGCGAATGCGCCTACCGCGGACCCCTACACCCACAGGAGCTCCCACGCGGGACATCCGCTCGCTCTACTCAACACTGTGCCCCCACCACCCCAAGCCGCCCAGGACCTGAGCACGGCTTTGGCACCCTCTCCTATCAGAAGACTCCGCACGCCTCTGGTCCTCGCCGACCCCAGGTCAACCACTGACCTAGGACGGGCCGCTGACTTTTCGACCCACACAGACGAACAGTACCGGTACGATCGTCCCGCTATGTCCCACAGTAAGGAACAGCCTAGCACCCCCCGTCCCCTCCTGCTAGCCTATGCTGATAACCTCGTCAACAGCGCACCAAACTCGATACCTTTTCCTCACCTTAGTGCTTCCGAGCCACAATGCTGTAAAATTAGTCCAGTAATGCAACATGGTGAAACTCAAAAGTCGCTTTCTTTAATCCGAAAAAAAAATTACAGGCCTGATTCTCGCCTCTGCACTCACCTCCGCCCTGATCAGTTCTCATCCACACCCCCCTCCCCCTGTGCTACTCTCCTACCCCACCAATACACTAACATACTCACAGCTACGCATGCCGCCTGGCCTGTAGCGCTGGCCCGTGCCCTGTCCGCTCCCTCCCGCACGAACTCACCGCCTGCCGGCCGACACGATCCGTCCGCCGACGACTCCCACTCTCCTCACCCGCTGCCAGCAGCAGACACCACCGCCCCGCTCACCTCTCCCCCCCTACTTCATCCTCCTGTTGCCGGCTGTCCTCCCGCTGCTCCCTCGCTCTATCGAACGCTCGCTCCAGTCGCTGTGCCCCTCCGATGTCTCATTCTCTGTTCTCTTTTTCTTTACACTACAGCCCGCCTAATACGACTCACCCATCAGACACTCGCGCTTACCTGCGATTACCTCACTGCAGACCAAAACGCACTCGTTCTTCCCCCTACTTTTTCCACACTCCATACTCCGCCCAACTCGCCCGTCGCTACAATAATGACAGCTCACCCCATGCAGAGACTAGCACGCCCGACTTGCTCTACCCGAAAGCTTAACCGATCACCCGCCCCCCCGCGAATCTACATGCCCCGGAAATATCGCCCCCCCCTTACAGACACGGTCTTGCAGTCACGTACCCGTAACGTTCTCAGCGATACACGTATTCCCCCGCCCCTACAGTCCCCACTTCCTTTAGGCCTGCTCCAAGGCTTCTCTCGGAAGCCCCGAAGCACATTTGATACGATATCGACAGCCCCCTCTGTCAGTGCAGCTCCCCACTCTCACCCTCCCCCTAATACCTATCACCCCTTGCTTACAAATTTTATATCCCCCCTCCCCTACCCTCTCATAATGTCTCCGCCATCCATACACTTACCGCCCCCTCTTAAGCTCCGACCGACCACCCGGTCCAAGGAGCTTCTACTCCCCGACATGCGCAATGCAATGACGATCGGACCCTCCGGAGCCTCACACCCTCGCCCTCCACAAGCCTCGGCCGGCAAGGCCGCTTATCATCATTAGTCACCCACAAGACGGGCCTCACGGCCCAGAGGTTCGACCCCACAAACCCCCCCCCACCTCCCTCCCTGACATCCGACATCATATCGTTACTACTCCGTATTCGCTTCGGTCCTCACTCCCGGCCCACTTTACCTCTACCACGTGTGGCGTCAAATTACACAACTACCTCTTTGACTTAAATCTCGAATATGGCCTACCCACCCCCATTGGAAACCTAGACTCCTCCGCGGTGCTCTCTTTCCAATGGGGACACTACCAAGACCTCTCAAACTTATATTGCATTGCTACCTCCCTATCTAAACTCCACTCCACGGCCTCGGCCTCATACACCGTAATCACCAATACCGAAGTTGATAACTTCCACCAACATAAGCTCTACCCTAGCCAATGGACTAACCTCTCTAATAGAGGCTCACCCCCCCACCCCGGCACACCCAACCACTCCTTAATTATCCTCACATGGCAACACTCTCACTTCGGTCTCCTCCACCTCACCCACTCCTCAGCAACCTGGGTGGACTCCCTCCACAACCCCCCCCCCCTCCAAACCTCCTCACTCGCTCCCTCGCCCTTCTCGCCTCTTGGAACTCTTCCCCTCCCCCACCTGTCGGTGACCTACGCATACTTAACCCCCCTCGCCAAAACGACACATCCCACGCGTGGTCGTGCGGAACCCACGCCCTCCTTCATACCTACTACATCACTACAGCACCCCCCGACCACACCTATAACCCTCCTCCCTTCGACCCTCGCACTACTGTCTACTCCCTACATACACTCATGTGGCACCACATCTTCCGCTCCACTCCCCTCCCGGTCGGACGCTCCCAACTCCTTAACACCCTCCATCCCGAACAAACTCCCCCCCCTCCTAAGCCACCACACCTCCTCCAACCCCCCCCATCATCCCCCCCCCTCCCCATACCCTGCCCCCCTCCCCCTCCTTCCACCCCCCTCTTCCCCGCAACCGTCCCCACGTCAACCTCCCAAACAACCCCCCCTCCCTCCCCTCCCCCATCCTCCCACACCGCCGCGTACCATGCCCCCCCGAAAACCCTCCCAGCCCCCCCGTCCCTCACCCCTCACCCATCCTCCCACACCATCTACCACAACCACTACACCTCATCAACCTCAACACCAGAGGCCTACACACTTCCATCATGGACGTAGAATACCTAGCCACCACCCACCACCCTGGCGTCCTCATCCTCACGGAAACCAACCACGCCACCCACAAATCCCGGTAGCGTATTGCCCTCCCCCAATACCTCCTCAAAAGCTCTCGACCCTACTACTCATATGTGCCCCTACCCAACGCAGGCGTACTCTTTGCGGTCCGCAGAGCATCGTTCCAGTCTGCCACTGTCCTAACCCCACCCCCCACCTCATACCACACATCGCCGGACTAAAACTCGTCCCTCACTCAGGCAACCCTTACCTCCTCCTCGGAGCCTACATGCCACAGCTCCACAGCACCCAACTGACCCAAGTGTACGCCGAAGTCGCAGCATGGGGCCTCCGCCTCGCGGATGAATACCCGACCCACCGTATCCTCTGGGGAGGCGACTTCCAAACGACCACAACACAAGGTACTGGCAACCCCGCCCTCACCTCCTTACTCGAATCCCACCTCCGCCCACTCCACCCCCCCCTCCCTACCTTCCCCCGTAGCGGAGGATGCCTTGACCACTGGCTCACCCCTCCTTCCTCCCCCCTCGGCCTCAACCCACCCGAATGCTCGGTCTTTACCTCACCCTCACACTTTACCGACCACTCGGCGGTCCATCTCGTGATTCCTGCCCCCTCCTCTTTAATCGCCCGCCCCCCCTCGGCCCAAAACCTACCTCACACACACTACACCACCCGCAAACTCACCTTCAAACTTCCACTACAACCGCACCACATACAAACGTATCAAAATAGCACGCCCCCCCTTATCAACCAAACGGCCTCCCTCCACGCAGAAATTATTAACACACCCCCCTCCACAGCCTCTCCAGACACCCTCGACACCCTCGCTTCGAAATTTACAACGCTACTCTCCCAACATATGGACCATGCGGCCACCATATGGCCCCTCCTACCTCCGAAAAAACCCCGCCCATCTTCCTCGTCCCTTAACCCCACTTGGCTAAATAAAAAAACACGCAAACTCATACGAAAACTTCGCATATGTAGCACAAACAATGGCCCCCTACCCCTCGCCCAAACCCTCCTTAATACAACCGACTATCTCTCCCCTACCGACATCCAACACCAATGCCAAGCACGCATACGCCTCCTACTGAGAACAACCACCACAGATATCCTGAAGAAAATTAAAACACACGCCAATACTGCCTATGACGCCAGCCCTAAACCCTCCCACCGCCGCTTAAAAATTACAAGCGGCCTCCTCCCCGCGACCAACGCAACCTCGACTATCCACCGCATTACCAAACCCGATAAAACCACAGCAACCTCCCCCTCCGCAGTCCTAGAGGCGGTGCACTCTCACTTCACCAACGAACTCAATCGAGCCACCCCACCCGACTTACCCGCACCCCCTTGGGAAAACCCGGTCAACCCCGACAACTATACCATCGAATCCCGCGGAGACCCCTCTCTCACCCTTCCCGACATGATTACCCGCGATACATTCGATAAAACCCTCAACTCGCTAGGCACCGGCAAAGCCCCTGGCCCCGACGGTATCCCCAACGAAATTCTCAAGTTCCTACCCCCGGAGACACGCTCCGCCCTCTACTCTCTCCTATCCCTCCACGCCCACAAATCCTACACACCCCCTGAGTGGTGCCATAGCACAACATGCCTACTACATAAAAAAGGTGACCCCACCCTCCTTGACAACTACCGCCCCATCGCCCTCATGAATAACCTTCTTAAGCTATGGACCGCACTAATCAAGGACGCAGGCTCGAAATACGCCGAAACCCACGGCATCCTCAGCGACCAACAAGACGGCTTCCGACAACACCGCAGCATCCACGACGCCCCCTCCTCCATAATCATGGCAATGGAGGACGCGAAACTCCACAAAAAAGACATCTACGTCATGTACGCGGACTTCAAGGGCGCCTTCAACGCCGCAGACCACCGCATCATGTTCAAACACATGAGACAACTCGGTATGCCCTCCACTTATGTAAATGCATGCGAACACCTCTACGGGGTCTCATCCATAGACTACATTACCCCATATGGTCCCATCCCCTCCATCGACATAAATCGGGGTACCCTACAGGGCGACACCCTCTCCCCCTTCCTATTTACCCTCTTCCCTGAACCCTTTCTCCGCTGGCTCACAGTGGGCAGCCGGGGCTATCGCCTAGGCCCCCCCACCACTAACGTCGACCCCACAGAACCCACGGCCACATACCCCGGTCACGGATTCGCCGACGACCTCAGCCTCGCCACGGGCTCAACCCCCAACATGGCCATCCAACGCAGGAAACTTTCCCTCTTCAGCGCCTACACAGGTATGACCGTAAACATCCGAAAATGCTGCATTACCGGAGCCCTCTACGGGGTCTGCAACACCTCTACGGGGTCTCATCCATAGACTACATTACCCCATATGGTCCCATCCCCTCCATCGACATAAATCGGGGTACCCTACAGGGTGACACCCTCTCCCCCTTCCTATTTACCCTCTTCCATGAACCCTTTCTCCGCTGACTCACAGTGGGCAGCCGGGGCTATCGCCTAGGCCCCCCCACCACTAACGTCGACCCCACAGAACCCACGGCCACATACCCCGGTCACGGATTCGCCGACGACCTCAGCCTCGCCACGGGCTCAACCCCCAACATGGCCATCCAACTCAGGAAACTTTCCCTCTTCAGCGCCTGCACAGGTATGACCGTAAACATCCGAAAATGCTGCATTACCGGAGCCCTTTGGCGTACTGGCAACGCCCTCTCCCTTGCCAATATCACACTCCTCGCATCCCGCCTCCAATCACTGTCCATCACCGTCAACTCCACCTCGGCCCCCATCCCCTCTATCGGCCCCTCAAACACATACCGCGTACTAGGAGTCGAACTCAACACCTCCCTCACCTTTTCCAAACATTGGCACGATCTGAAACGCACTACCGCATCCCTCATCAACGCCCTCTCCACCTCCCTACTAACCCAATCCCGCAGAATACGCGTCATCCGAGGCCTCCTAATCGGAAAACACTTCACCCTCCAGCTTGGCCTCTTTAGCGACTCTCAACTGGATACCCTCGATGGCCAAATATGCCGCGCCCTCCGCTCCGCCGTCTCCTCGGTACGTAACCTCCCCCGCACCGCCCTCCACCGACCCACCTCCGACCTCGGTTACGGCCTCCCCTCCCTCAAAGCCCATGCCGCACAGCTCACTGTCTGTCACCTCCACAAAGTTATGAACACCCCCGGATATAGAGGCCACATGGCCAGAGCCCACATACACAACATCTCCACCACATAGTCCCACTAGCCCACTGAATCTATCATGTCAAACAGATTCTCCCCACCCACACTAAGAAGCCTAGTACGCGCCCAACGCGATGCTGGCACTATGTTTCACAACATCCCTCCCCTCTCCCTCACCAACCCCATTGCCTCCACAATCCGCACCCACTTCACCCACACATCACCGACCCTCACACATACAAACATGCATACTGCGACTTCTCACCCCGCAAAACACACGCTTCCCTCCTCCCCCGTCTCAATCCCCTCTGGCAAAATCACATAACCACATGGCCACAAGTCCTCCTCCGCGCCAACCCTTCCTCCTTCATTCTCAAATCCTGCAAATCCATCTCCAAACTTACGGGGTCCACCGCTTCACTCTCTATCCCAATTCGCCTTCTCGCCGCAATTCTTACCGAACCCTCCGACACTGTCCACAACCGCCTCCCCGTCACCAACCTCAACCCCCAACAAGCATCCCCCCCCACCACTCTCCACCCATCATGGATCCCCCTCCTCACATCACACCTTCCCCGCCCCCCTCCCACCCTCTCCCCCGACACCCACACCTCCCGCACCAAAAACTACCCCCCCACTGCACCCATCACGCACATAGACACAACATACCTCACCCCCTCCGACCACCACTTCCCCCCCTGCGACGTCACGCGCATCATTTCCAAACACAAAGACACAGAATACGGACAAACACAATACATGGTCGAATGGGCCCCGGAACACCTCACGGAATGGGATATACAACTCCAACTTGACGACGGCTTCCGCCTCATCTCTTCCACCCCCACTTCGGTATGCCTTCCCACCCCCAACCCCGCCGATTGCTCCATATGCCACAACCCTCTACACACAGAACCCACCTCCACCTGCTGCACATGCCCGCACTTTGCCGTCCATTCCCAATGCCGCCCCGCCCTAGGTCCCGCCACATGGCAGTGCGACTGGTGCGCTCGCGGCAGGCAACACGACCTCACCCGCCTCCACGAAGTCCAGTGGGCGCCATGCCTACAACTACACGACACCATCAGTGAGACCCCCTCCGGCCCCACCGCCCTCACCGCATTTAACTCCGGCTTTGTCCCCTCCACCACACCCATTCTGCCAGAACCCGGACCCCCTCCATGGACACACCCCCTAATCACATTCAACCACGACCCCATCAACCCCGACCTCGACATGCTCCCTACCGGTAAATTCGCCATCCACGCACACCCATCACTCCACGACACCACAATACTCTGCACTCCCGACGGCCGCGCGGTCACCACCCTTAACGGCCCCCGCGTCCGCCACCTCTACCAACTCTTCCGCCCCGACCTCTCACATCATACGTTCGAAGAGGAGGTCTACCACCTCCTCACCCGCCTAGGTTCCCGCTCAGAAATCCATTCACCCACACCCGCCACCACCACACGTAACAGATGGGCCACTAGAGAGGACCTCCTCTCGGCTCTCCGTCACACATTCCACATCCAGACAGAACTCTACTCCGACCCCCTCAATAAATCACTCCACTCGCACACCTACCACTCACTTTACCCCGAAGACAAAGTCTTCTCATCCAGCGGAAGTAATGCCCCACACACATGGCAAGGCACCAACATCGCCAACCCCGAATACGACCACGAATGCATGCGCCGCGCCATGGAACATGCAATCACCAGCGCACACCTCACAGCCTCACACACTCCCAGCGCAACCATCCTCATTCTCCCCCGTTGGGAACACACACCATACCGCCACTCCAAATACATCAACTCCCCCTACACACATCACCTATACACCCTTCCCAACGACGCGAACACCTTCCTACCCCCCGACCAACACACAGGCCATCCCACCCCTACCCCATTCGGCACGCGCTGGATGGTCGACATCTACCTCGTCGCTAACCCCCTCGCACTCCCCACCCTACCCTCACACACAGCCATGACCGCACTCCACAACACTCTCGAGTCTATCTACGACACACACCTCCCAAGCCCCACCATCACCATCCCACCTCCACACCTCACCGACTCCTACTCACCACACTCCGCAGGCATTTACCATCTCCCCCCCAACCCTACTCACCCCCTTACCTACCCCCTCCATGAACGCATACAACTAACATACTCCCCCACCAGAGGAAACCTTGCTTGGAATTGGCAGGACTTCGTATACACAGACGGCTCGAAAAAAGGAAGCAGCTCCCCCCTCGGCGCGGCCGCCACCCACCCCGCCTCGGACACCCGCATCAAAATTCTGGTGACTTCTACCCCTCCCTCCCATACTATCAATCGAGCAGAACTAGCCGGCATTGACATAGGCCTCCGACTAGGACATACCCACCTCCTTACAGACAGTGCGTGCTCCCTCCGCCTCATACAAGGATACTTAAACTGCCCTTCCGCTTATAGACACAACATCCACCGCGACACACTCCTCTCCATCACACGCACCCTCAAAACCCGCTGCGACGCAGGCATCCGCACGCATCTCGGCAAAATTAAAGCACACAATCACTCACTAGGCAACGACCTCGCAGATGCACTCGCTAACCAAGTTGCAGATGGTCAACCACCAGATACCACATACACCACAGGCTCGGACGTGTCAATAGGCCACTGGACCTGGCCTTTCACCCTCATACCACAAACCCAAGGGGAACCCATACCCTACATATACACCAACCTCAAAGCCGACGCACACACCCACAGCTGTAAACACACACATACACCCCTCTCACAAACATCCAAACACGGTGCCCTCCTCGCCCGCGCCGCGGCAGACGGTGCCGACTTCACCTTCCACAAAAAACTCACAACACTCACCAACACCCAATTCACCCACAAGCAAGAATTCATATGGGGAGTCCACAACACCCGCCTCCTCACACACAACCCCACCATGCGATGTCCCATGTGTGGCCAATTCACCAGCAACGGCCACATGGCCGGTAACTGCCCATCCATGTCTGGCCTAAGGCAGGACCGCCACAACAGCGCGCTACAACTCCTACTATCTCTCCTAGAACGCCACAACGGAGGTCGTTGGGAGACCATCACTGCAGACTTCGGTAACAAACCCATCAAATCTTTCACCCACCCCACCCCCACCCACACCCCTCTTGACTGTCACCCCCCTCACCCCACCCACATGCCTACCCGCCTTGTTGTTGCTGACGAAGGTCTCTCGCCCGACTCCCTGACCTCGTGCCCCGCTATCCTCCCCCCGAGATTCTCCCGCCCGCGCTGCGACCCCCGGCGCACAAACCCGATTTCATTCGCCTCCTCGAACCTCGCTTCGTCGGTCACACCAACGGCGGCCGCCGATACTCATCTATAAAGAAAATACAGATAGGGGAGTGGAAGTACTGCACCGACCACAACCTCTCACACACAGCCCACTTGATTAGGGACAAATACACACCCTTCGCAAATGCCATCCGCAACCACTGGCCAGGTACCGAAGTCGACATCCTCCCCATTGTCATGAGCCGCACGGGCACACCGCACTCATCCACCATCGCAAGTCTCACCTCTCTCCTCACCCTCCGCACCGACCCTCTTGGCAAACTCATATCCAAAGCACGACTCGACACATCTCGCATCCTTTCCACACTCCATGCGCACACCGTCCAATGGCTGCATTATCTCCTCCTTGTCTACCGCATCAAATCCCGCACGACCTCTCGCCGTGCCTCCACATAATGCACCTCCTCAAGCCCCTACTTGCACACCTCCATCACCCCGCATCAGACCCTCCCCGGGGGGGAGTAAAACCCCCGAACACCCTTGGAGAGATTGGACATAGGTGGTTCACGGTCTAGCCCTGACTTGTAAGTTCCCTGTATGGCATAGTTGGGAGGGCCCAGAGACAGCAGCCGGCGCATACGGCTTTTTGGTGAAAAACCGGCGCATACGGTACATGTTGTAAACAATTTCAATTTCAATTTCAATGTGTTGAACATGGTCAGGGTAGCACTGACAGCGCCCCGGCGGAGGTACAACCAGGCCGGGAGGGAATCCGGAATACAATGACGGGCCAATGAGGCTTGCCGACTGTACCGCGTCCGTGCCGCCGCCCGGGACGGAACGAGTGAGCTCGGGCCGGAAGGACCGTCTCGTGGCACGCCAATTCGGTAAGGGCATGATGCCACGCTTTTCCTTGCCAACGGGGGGCGACCACCGTGGCCGCTGCGCCGCTCTGCTGTAGTTTCTGGGCGAGGTCGGGTAGCAGAGGCCATGGCGGGTTGCACCAGTTGTTTTCTGCTTTCCAATCCGCATCGGCGAGGTGAAGGGCGTCCACGGCTTCGCACGATGGGTCTAGCCAGTTCGCGTTGTAGCGGGGCAGTAGTGTGTTGAGAGCCGATGCAAACCGGTCGATTGTGTGCGGGCCGAAGTGTGTGTCCATTTCGTGGAACACATATGGGTCGAGTTGCCAGTCGTCGCTGTCGAGGTGGCGGCTGAGTTTGTCTGCCCACGTGTTTGCTGCAGAACGGATGTATATGGGCCAGACGTGTATGTTGTTGGTGTCCAACAGGTACCACAAACGGCGTAGTTCGGTCATCATCTCCGGGGAGCGGGACGTCAGGCCGGCCAGGACGTGGCAGACCGCCTGGTTGTCTTCGTGGAGGAGGACGTTGCGGCCCGCCAGGTGTGGCAAGAAGCTGAGGACGGCCAGACGGACGGCCTTCAATTCCTTCCTGGTAATGTGCTGCTTTTCGTCATGTATTCCCCAGAAGCCGCGAGCTTCGAGTCTGCCGTTCAGTACTGCCCCCCAACCATACCCCGAACTGTCGCAGTGGATATATGCTGACTCGACTGGCCGGTGTATGTTTTTGCCGTTGGCGTGGCGGGGTACTTGTGTCCACTACTGTAGATCTCGACTGAGCTGCGGGGAGAGGCGGACGCGGCCTCCCCACTTGTCGCCGAGGACGGAGTGTAGTTCGCGGAGGAAGAATCTTGCCGCTGGAATCGCAAGAAAAAGGTACTGCGCCTGACCCGCGAAGGACTGTAGTTCCTTGACAGGTAGCCATCTGCAGTTTCGTGTTACACGTTGCAATAGGTGACGAGCTTGTTTTGCGAGCTTCTGTAGCTTTTCCACTGGGGCGAAGAAGTAACCTATAGCTGTGTCGATGTCGATGCCCAGGTGGTGGCCGTATTGCGTCGGCTCCCAAAAACCCTTGGAGGGGTGGCGGAGAAGGCCGAGATTGGTGAGGAGGCGGTCGACGCGCTACCGGAGCGCGAGAGCGAGCGCACGAGTGGCGGCGAAGAGGAGGAAGTCGTCCACATAAGGTAAGATTTTGGCTCCGCGCCACCGCGTGTGTCGGAGGAAGCGCTTGCTCGGTCTGTCGTTGTCAGGTCGTGTAGGCTTCCCGTGCTGTGTCGTAAACCCACCGGGGTTTGGTTGTCAGAGGTGTCGTACGAATGTGTCCGTAAAAGCGCAGAAGTGGTAAGGGCTGAGCGACCAGCCCATCGGGAGTCCAGCTAGTCGGTACAGCTGGCCGCGAACGTTTATTGTTAGATAGTCGCGCTGCCCAACGCGTAGAACCCGTCTTTTAGGTCGAACGAGAACATGTAGTCGCCCTTTCGAGTCAGATGACGTACGCCTAGCAAAGACTCCATCCGTAGTCGCTTTCTGACGCAGAAGCTGTTCATGTGTCGTAGGTCGACGATAAAGCGCCACTGATTGTTGTCGGGCTTGGCGACTAAGAAGAGTCTTGATACGTACTTGTTGCAGGTGGTGCGTTCCCAGGCTCCCGTCTCCACGAAGCGCGCGAGCTCGGCCTCGACAAAGGTGAGCTGCTCGGGGGTAGCGTCCAGTAGTGAGGTGCCTTGGTTGAACGGGGGTGGGGGTCGGTTGTTTAGGAAGGGAATAGTAACGCCCTCCCGGATCCACCGTAAGACTTGTCCGCTCGCGCCGATATCTTTCCAGGCTTGCAAGTTTCGCCGCAAGCGATGACGCATGTAGTTTGAATCTGGGTTGCAGGAATCGGCGCGGCGGGTCACCCCGTCATTCGTCCTTGTCGGCCTCGGTCTTCTTGTGTGCCTTGTCGGTAGGGGGGAGGGGGCGGCCGCTCGTGCGGTCCTTGGGCTTGGCCTTGGTTTTGTCCGGCTTGTCCGGCTTATCGTTCGGCCTGTCCGGTTTGTCTGGTCTAGGCTTGTCGGCCTTGAACGGGGCAGCTGCTTGCGCTTTTGCAGCTGCTGTGATGCTGACTTCGAGTCGTTTGTCCTCCAGGGCTGCCAGGAGTCCGTCGACGACGTTGCCTCCACGGTCGGAGGCGACCGTGTCGAAGCACCGTGAGTAGACGAGACGCTCCGTGACGCGTTCTTCTCCGTTGAGAATCTTCTTGGCCTTGAAGCGTCTGATGTAGGTGAGTCGCGCTTCCCCCGCTGAGGCCACTGCTTGATTAGTACGTAGCGCTGCGTCGACGAGGGAGTAGGCGTAGGTTGTTTCGTCGGGGGTAGAGGTGACCGAGCGAAGCGTTTCCATAGCAGTTTCGAGTGCCGCGACAACGGCGGATTTAAATACACCATAGCAGAGCAGGTGTCGATACTCGTCGCGAGAAGAAATTCTCGCGTTGTCCGTAAAAAATTTGTCGGCCTCGTCGTGTCGAGGGTTCCACAGGCACGGGACTGTTGTGCCAGATGGGTGCAAGCAGTCCGCGAACGTACGGGACGCGAATTCTGACCACTCTCTAGGGTCGATGTACTCTAGAGGGGTGTTTTTACTGTCAGCTGGTAGAGCGTCGAGCTCGAGTCGTCCACCCGCAGCGCTGTCGGAGTCGGCTGTGGGAATGGCTGAAGTAGTTGGTTTTGTTGACGCGGTTGCGACGGATAGAGTTGCGACCTGGGCTGCTAACTGCTGAACAATCTGTGTCAGCAATTGCAGTTGGTCTAGCTGCTGTTCCGGCGCGTCACCGGGCGCAACGTAGAGGTCACTAGGCAATACCAGGCGGTATGCCATTTGGACTGAAGGAGTGTGTTTTCGTGCGTCGTGCAGGAGACTCAAGTGATCAACACCTTGCGTGGCTAGCAAGAGCCACGATGCCGTTTGCGTGAGCGATAGCTCTCGCAAAAGGCATAAGGTGGACACACAATCGCTGCTGGTGTGTTATATAGGGTGCGGACATTTTACTGTCCGTGCGCGCATGGGCGCTTGAACCGTTAGGGAGATGTAGCGTCGGAGGTAACGCATGTAGCGGAGGTAACGCCGGTTACTTCGTAATTTAGCCCTGTAATTCAAACCTCTTTATTACTAATATGAGCATAAATAAACTCAAAAACATTTCTTACAAGAACAAGCTTGCGCCACCTGGCAAAAAAAAGAAGAAAGGAGGAAAAAACCTAAGGCCGAGGAACATGAAGGCATGCCACAGCACTAGCAAAAAATAAAGCGAACACAACGACACATATCTCCTCGCGCTTTGTGGTTCCTCTCCACCGGATTGTAGGCGCATTATTTCGGGCGTAGGCCGCCGCGCGGTGCTTCAGCGCTCTTTCTCACCTCACACGAGTCTCAACTCGCCTCACACGATTCTCACACGAGTGACTCGGGAGCATGGGCGGTACACGTACCAAAGAAAACGGTCATTTTTGGAACTTCCAACCAGACCTTGATTTAAGCAATCTTTAAAGAAATGGGTCAAAAATGTGCATAATGCCCCAATCCACTCATTTTTGAAGAAATACATGTTACCGGCCGCGGCTATTCGACATGGCGACGATGTTGCCCTCATCTATCCCCGCGGTAGCACCACTCGGCACGTCCGGATAGGCCAAAGAGTATCAGCTCGTAGAGGCTCTATAGAGGACCTAAGACCCGGCCTCCCTTCCTCTCCTCAAGATCAACCTCCGCTAGCGCTAGATAGCGAGGACGAGGAGGAGGATGGGCCCGACGAGCACTTACTTAGCGAGGCAAGGGCTACCCTCCGCCGACTATTTGGAGCGACTGTTGAGAAGATGGCCGCCGGGGAGGAGACAAATGTTTGGAGTATCGTTCTTGCAGTGACAACAGACACTCGGAAAGAGCGGTCAAACGACTTTCGCGAGAAGGGAGTCGGCCTTAAAGACAGAATTCCGACGACTAAAGATAGCGACGTGGACCTGCTTAGCCGGTGGCTACACCTCTACCCCGGAAAAATCGAGGACGATCTATGCCGCTTGAACGAGGGAGGCTTCAGAAAAAAAGCAGATTAGAAGCATGTCACCCAACACGAATGGGCTGTTTTTATTGGAATTATATACGCTGCCTGACAATTCAATCAAATGGGGACGGGACTATATACGTTTGAGGCGACAAAAGTGAGGAATGCACCGGATTTTGAACGCTTCATGAAGAGCTACCGCTTCACACTCATCCGCAAGATGGTCATATGCTCCAAAGCGGACATGTCCGCTTCTCAAGTCGACCCATGGGCTATGCTTCGTCACATGGTGTGTGGCTTCAACGAGAATGGGGCAACTACACTTCAAGCAGGGATGACTTAGACCTAGGATGAGTCGATGTCCAACGACAAGTCGCGCAAGGACAAGCGAGGAGGCTTACCAAATATTTATTTCATTTTGCGGAAGCCCAAGCCCTTGGGAACAAAATTCAAGACGATGTGCGATGCAGACACAAGAGTGATGATGTGGGTTGAAGCGCAAGAGGGGAGGACAGCTATGAGACAAACGACATATAATCAGGAGTTGGGAACAACATGCGCTACTATCGTGCGGGCGATGGAGTCAACCGCCATCCAACATGTGACAATTCTATTGGGCGACTGTTGGTTTGCGTCAGTGAAGGTAATAAGCGGATTAATGTGCATTATGAATGTCGGTAAATGCTTATGAATAAGGAATTAAACAATGTTTGCACTTCTCCCCTCATGCTGCGATACAAGCATTCAAGAGGGGGCACAATTTAATAGGCGTAGTGAAGACCAGCCACGCCCGTTTACTCAAGCAATATCTAGAAGCATATTTGAATGAAGGACAAAATGTGGGAGCAAGCTGTTGCTTACCACCAACTTAAAAGGGGGTCTACCTCGTCGCTATGGGCTACAAGTACAACAAGCGGAAGGTTATCCACTTCATCCCCACCGCAGGAGCAGCCAACTCCTTCGACGGAGACGACCCCTATACATGCAACGATGGGCATATGAGTATGGCAACATATGCGTTCGAGCTGCTCCGCGACCGGCCCTTGCTTCCGAGTATATGTTTCCAAAAGTCCACGTGTTGAGAACCACAATCAGTCGCGCCAGCACGACCTCGGGTAGAGGAGCTATGGCAAACACAGGATTGCAGGTTCCGTTTATGGACAGATTTTATGGACATTCACCTAGTCGACTGCATGAAGTTGTGCCGCTTCCACCTCCCGTCCTCCCACCACCTGAGCGAAGGCATGAGTGGACTTCTCCGACAGTTTGGCTGCTGCTTTGCTGAAAAACCGACTGCCTCATGATATCGACTGGCGGATTGTGACGCGTCGTCGAGCTGTGCATGCGAAGCGCGCGTTGGCCGACATCGGAAACATGTGATCAGAACAACAACACTGCCGCAGACAGTACCCTCGGCAGCGCGTCGGAAAGCATACGAACATAAAACAAAGCCGTTGCAAACTTTAGAAAGAAGAAAAGAGAGAAAGCCATACCTGTTTCTTGTGCCGTGATTATGTGGCCTCAAACCACCATGAGCGAGAGTATGGGGCTCAGCACGTCGAAATCTCCTTGGACGAGGTCCATCGCCGCCTCCGTTCTTGACGCTGCTTGCAAGCTCAGCTCAGCACACCTACCTTCGCCCCGACTACCCATAGTTTCAATATCCTCTTAGCTACTTGTTTTGAGAAGCGTCGAGCTTGAGATAGAGTTTGATCTGACTTTGGTCCTTCTGAGTCGGGAAGATGGCCCGACAGAGAGGTGGTGCGCATTAGTAGGTGCGAGAAACGGCAAATATAGCGATGATAATGTATTATCCTTAGGAATATTCAAGAGATAAGTACTAATGCAAAGCATTGCTTCGTACCACGCGTTTTTGTGGTACACGTACCGTACCACCCATTCTCCCGAGGCACTAGTTTTATTCGGGTGCGGTTGTTGCAGTTTGCCCGGGTTGTATATTCCGTAGGAAACCCCGCCTGCGGCGGGGTCGAAAACCCCCACGGCGAGGTTTTATATGTAATTTTTTTCTGAATTACAAATCGTATTGGGGCGTTTTAGCGTTAGCCGAGCTACTTTTTTCTTTTCATTGATTTCACTTGTTTTATATGAGTGTTATCTTGTATTATGATATTGTTGTCTCATATAATGATATATTTTCCTCCTTATTTATTCGCTTAAAAATATTTATTTCCACTGCTTTCTCTTGTAAGGAACATTTAGATATTGCTATACAAGGGAAGAGTCTTTGCCATAGCATTATTTGTTATTATATCTCGCTACATCTGATAATTAAACCCCAAGCTCCGTATAGATATAATAATATAGTAATGATTAATTTTATAATTGAATGTATTATTGTTGTATCAAAGAAAAACTGTTTAGTAGATAATAATTGTATTCAGGCTGTCTACCTCACTACCTGTACTTTTTGCCGCGAACTACGTTGTACGTGCGCGCGAGCGTGTGTGTGGGTGTGGGTGTGTGGGTGTTTGTGAGCACGCACGAGCGCAAATTGACTGCTCTTCGCTGATCTCGGACTCTAAAAGAGCGTTACACTCTCGCGCTGCCTAATATTTACAGCTGGTACTCAAG
The DNA here is from genome assembly GCA_026401115.1 of Tetraselmis chui. Lineage (NCBI taxonomy): Eukaryota > Viridiplantae > Chlorophyta > Chlorodendrophyceae > Chlorodendrales > Chlorodendraceae > Tetraselmis > Tetraselmis chui. The sequence goes on from JAPMLY010002073.1 coordinate 20,052, forward strand.
ATGTTGTCTTCCTGACTGAATGATGGCTTGCCGGTCGCTAGAGAAAGGTTGGACATCATACTGTAAAATCTTTACTTAAAGGTTGTCGTTGCTGTTGGACTGCACTTCGTCGATTTTCCCCCCTTACAGAGTGGCGAAAGGGGGTGTTGGACTGCGCAGTTGAGCCCGGGGCAGCTTAACAGTAGAAATGTCGTTTCTGCAGTCCAAACCCCCGTTTTCGGGGGTCCAAAAGGGGGTCCAAGGGGGTCCAAGGGGGGAATCCAGGGGGTTCAAAACAAGATAACACCTGGTGCTTATCGTGCCTAATTCGTGAAGAGTTGTACAGGTAGCGATTATCGCTATATATATCAGCTGAAAACTGTATGTTTGTCGCGCGCGCCTCCAGTTATGATGTGACGTCAAATACTTGCTGCTGATATGATGACGATCGCTACGGGTACTGGTAGAAGTACATGGCGATATGGAATAATTACATTGATTACAAACAAATCATTGCTCAGTGGAATAATAAACCATTAGCAATATTATATTTGATGGCAATATTGAGCAATATTATATTGAGCTACGTGATATTCGCCGTGGCCCGCGTCCGTCCAAAACCCCCAAAACCCCCGTGGTGGTGAGTGACGGCCAAAAACCCCGCCGTCCCCTGCAGGTCTATACTACATAATATACAACCCGGCAGTTTGCCTATCGAGAGCTTACTTTTGCCACAAGTACGTTCCGATGTCGCTTGTACATGTGGAAACGCGGATAGAAGATGCTTAAATTTTTGTTTTAACATCATATTGTGATCAAACAAAGGGATTGATTAAATTGTTATGCCACATCCCTCCACTGCACTAGGCTTAAATAGCTCTAGCCTAGCTAGTACATGTTCTGAACTTGTCCTTGTGCCGGGTGCTAGGGCTCTTGCAACGGTTCAATCAGACTAGCGACTCGGCTCGTTTGTCTCGGGAAATCAGACTAGCGCGTCATGTGGCTAGTCAGATTAAGTTAAATCCTCAAATGTACGTACCGGGAGGCAATTGCTTATCCCACATCACATTGTAGCCAATGCTAGCTAAAATGGCCAACGTTGTAATCGCTGTCTATTAACAGGGGCATACTGAGACTGTAAGTCCAATATTCACTTAGTTGTGCATTTGCTTGAGGTTGCTCATTTCATGTAGTACGTACCAAAATATCAGTGTTGAGGGCATGTTCGACCGACTCCTAAACCAATTGAACATCCCAGCGGCGTTCCCCGGAAAGCTCGTATTTGTAACGCTTTTAATGCCATGCATAGGGACCAAACCAAGCCTATTGACATGTATAGAGAACGCCCCACCATCAAAACGGTACACTTGCAAGGCATGCTTACATGTGCACAACCTACGTGCTTGCTATATGTCTTAACGGTGTGCCTACCATGTCATGCTTCGCCGCACACGTTACGCGATTCGCGGAATGTCACGATTGCACACACAGATGCTAACAAACTGTGCACTATCGTCGGAGCTGAGCCGGCCATTGCCCCTGCCTCGCTCTAGTGACGAAAGGTTGTTAATTTGCCCTTCACACGACAGCGCCGATAGGCTTTGTGGCCTTGCCTAATTTCAGTCGACAAAATACCGGCCTCCGCAGTGCCACAATCCGGCCTTTCGGGGTAGAACCGCCAATAACCCGAAGCCTAGCCGTACACGGCCCCGTCGTGTGGTTTTTGGGCAAGCAGGTACCGTCTCGCGCCGTGTAGCCTCGTGTTTGCAAAGGTGCCTAGTCGAAAAGCAGATTCTCCACCGATCGCCCATCATCGTGCGCTCGCCATGCACTATCCATGGGCAGCTATCGGGAGGTGGCGGTTGCATTGTCTACAAGGGTGGGTTTACGATATTTTGCCGGACGCTAGGGCCGAATATCGCATTCCCGGAATCCCGGCACAGCTTTTGGCCGGTCAACAAACTACTGCACTCGGTGCGGTAAACCGTAAAGTACGAGCTTCCGACAGACAGGTAATGGCAGAACACTACAAGGAGTACCCTAGCGTTGATACATCTAGTGCATCGGTAAGAAAATACAATGAGTAATGGCAAAGACGAGGTGAATATTGTTGGCGATAGGAGAAGTTGAAGAGCTTGTTTATCGTTCCGAGGCTTTTCACGCGGTTGACTTGGTTGAGGGTAGGCGCAAGACGTAAATATCAAGGTGTTACGGATTGCTGTGGCATGTGGGGCCGTAGCTTGGTTGGCTGTTGTCGTGGCATTGTACGAATGTAACTAATGTTATCTATTTGAAATAATATTGATACGCTGAAGTTGGTGGCATGTTTACTAATGGTATGTTTGATGAGACATGTGGAACGCTTGTTATTGAGGGTACACGGATGCATTGCTAGTACTATGTTAGGTCTTGGTGTAGACCTAACATTCCTACCCCGCCAAAAAAAAGTTGAGTAACGGTATTTTACGGAATCGTGGGCGAAACAGTGTTGGTATTGACTGTGGTGGACGAGGTGCGACGGCTGGCGGAAGAGGCGAGCGAGAGCAGAGCTTGAGCGAGCAAAGTTGTGAAGTGCCTCCATGGGTTGGAAGTTGGCATAGAGCTCCCATGAGTCGTGCGTCGCGTCGCATCTTCCACGGGGCGAGGTGGGGCTTCCACGAGGCGAGGCGGGGTCCGCGGCGCTGTTTTACCGGCGAGTGAGCAATTCGAAAGTCCAAGACAAAGTCCGAGAGAAGTCATATTGTGGGACATCGAGGCGGCCGGGAACAGCGGCTGGCAGGCAATTGGGGGAGTGGCATTGTTTCATTTGTGGAAAGGCGGAAAATAGTATGGCATTGCGTTGGCAAGGTGAGGCGGAGGTGGTAGGCTTGTGACGAAATCGTATGCAGAAATTGCATCATGCGTCCAAAAAGAGCATCCACGAGAAATTTACCCTATGGGACGGCGAGGCAGTTGGGAACAACGTTTGGCAGGAAGTGGGGTGAGTGGCGTTGTGATCATGCGGAAATTTGGGGAAAAATCATAGCATGGCGGAGGTGTTAGCGTGTGACGAAATTCATTTGAATTTGGCGTAAGTCTAAGAAAGCATCCACGGTAACTTGATCTTGTGGGGCATCAAGGCGGACGGGAACAATTCTTGGCAGACACTTGGGTGAATGGCATTATTGCATTTGCGGAAAGGCGAAAAAATGCGACATTGTATGCATATGGGGGAGGCGGAGGCGGTAGACTTGTGACGAATTCTTATCTATGAGTGGCATGCCGTCCAACATATTGGCGTCGAAACTTGGTGCGGGGCTGAAGTTGGAGCAATAGGTTGGCCGTTTCATGAGGAAAAGAAGGCAGTTTCGGCAAAGCCAACTTCTTTAGTTCGGCGGTGGTGTATTTGTGAAAACATTGGCGATTCACAGGTGGTCGATGGGCGTGGATGTCTTGAGTTTATGGCAACGACATCCTAGGCAATAAAGGTTGGGATGTCAATCAGGAAACTAGTTGAGGGCAAAGGATTGCAAGCGGAAAGTGCTTTAAATGGTTAAAACCGGGCGGCAAAATGTGATGTATTTGTAAGTGTTATAATCAACACTTACTGGTTATTAGTTAGAAATAGCTATTGTCAGCTAGCCTAGATGTATTCAGTACATCCCTTGACGAGGCACAATTGTAGACTAGACACTTGTCAAGTGTGTCGATACATAGCTATCGCTAGGCTTACGCTCTTCACTCCCTTCGTCCCGACACCAAGCCTTAGGTGTGAATGTCCCTTTGTGTGATTGTGACAGTAACTAAGTATAATTTAGATACCTTCCATACTAAACGCGTTTGCAAAGTTCTACATGTTATGGGCCCCCACTTCAAGTCACTCACACGCGACCGCTTTTATCGGCGAGCTGCGATCTACGACATTCTCCCGGAAGGCAACGCCCTTATTATTGCTAGTTTTCAACCTTAGTAGTCAATCCTTGTATTCGGCGTAAAACCCGTCAAATAATACTCTCATGCTACTTCTCCCGTTAAGCACCACCTAAGCCGGCAGCTCGAGGACGTCGACTTACCAACCACACAAAGCGCACTCGCTTTGTGTGGACTGGGTGCATGCATGCCCAAGCTAGAGTCGGTAGGAGGGGGGGGGGGGGGGGGGGCATTGGAAGGTGAATACGCATATACAAGGTGCACAACAGATATAGAGACGCGTGATATTATTATCGGCCGGACCGAACGCTACACCTGACTATTGTCTGTGGCTGTCGCTTGTGTCCCTCACTGGGTGGAGGACACGGAAAAGATACTTTGAGACGCCTCGGGGCATCAAGCCGAGGGGCCGTCGGGCATCATGCCGTCTCTTTGGAATTCACCGTCAAACACGAGTCAAGCTAGTGGGTTTGGCATCACCCGTTTGTCATCCCATCTAAACAAAAGACCCCGGGAAAGCCCTCGCAGCCCCTTGATCGAGAGGGGTCGTCGAGGACTTCTAGAGACTCCCCTTCGCCTTCTCTTGACTCGACCGCAATGGGTGCACTCATGGAACAACTGGTCATCGTCACGAGTCGGCGTGACGCACAAGCGGATAACACTCCCTTGTTCATGCAACGTGACGCACTACGTGATCCCCATGCTCCTATCGCTGTCGACCAACAGTTTCTGCCGCCAAGACCTCCTCTTGCTCCACCACTGTTCCCGCATGGCCCACCCACACACCCCACTATGTCCGCACGTCATGTAGGACCGGCCGCACGTGGAGGTCGCCGCCCTACTTTCGACCATTTTGTCGTTTGTGAGGCTGCGGACTTTGACATAGACTCCATCAACGGGTCCATGAAAGTGAATGTCTCAATGATGGCTCCATACACAGAGTTCCGCTAGTGGAAGAATCGGTTTCTCGCTCTTATGTCGCTTATAGTTGCTTACATGATCCCCCAACAGGCGCCGAGGGACTCTGGCGCCTACCTCGATAAAATTGCATAGAGCTATGCCTTTGCAGTTCTCCTCCACGCTGCCGGTGACAACATGCGAGGTGACCAAGCGGTTTGGTGCGTCACTACAACTCGACCCGACTGTGATGTTGCTGCATGGGAGAGACTATGCGAGCGCATGGACGCCCGGTCGTTTGCGCGCTCCCTTGCGCTGATGTCCAACGTCATGCTATGCCAGCGCCCCGGTCTGTCCGTCATTGAGTACGAGCACTTCATGCAGCAGTCATTCGAGGTCTACAACGGAACGTGCCATATGATTGACGGCTCTGCGGCCATCCATCCGCAAACTCTGGATTTCCTCATGCTTTGTGGCATTTCCACCTTATGCCAATATGGACATGGCAAGGAGCGCGCTATTAACGCGTTTGATACCAATTGAATATTGTCGGCTGACGAGGTAATGGCCAACATCATGTACCATGTTGTGGTGGAGGAACTTCCTCTCTCCGTCGACCAAGCAACCAACCCTCATGCTCCAGCCTTGATAGGTGATATACGCAATTCCTCTAGAGGGCGCCACAATGCTAGTGAGGGTGGAGATATTCGTAGCCTCATGCCGAACAAGTGCAACGCCTGCGGTGGACTAGACCACATTTTGTCCTCCTCCGCATTATCAAATGACGCTCATCTGAAACGGACTCTTGCCAAGCGCAAGATGAAAGTTCAGAAGTACGGCGCGCCGAGTGGACATACGTCTCACAACGCCCTAATGAGCGATATGCACGAGTCGGACACAGCCGGCGATGCACGCGGTGCCGGTCCTTTAGAGATGGAATGCACTGATGAATACGATGACACGGAGGTTAGTGCCACATTTTGCTCTATTGCGTTTTGTGCCTCTACACCCCCGGGGCGTGACCTCTCCCAATTATGGGTGGTAGACTATGCCTGCTCCATCAACCTCATTGCCTTCCGCAGTGATTTCGTGTCTTTCGACAACCTACGGGCACGTGTCTCGTGTGGGTGATGTGGGTGTTGACGTGCGTGGGAGCGGCAACGTTAAGATTGCCATCCCACTTGTCTATGGGCAGATAGTACGTCGCGCGGTTCGCGCGTTGTATACCCTTGACTTGTCGGTGCGCTTTGCACAATGCATTGGCCGCCTCCTTAGTGTCAGATGCATGCATTCCCACAACGGTTGTGAATTCCTTTCCCCAACTTACTCGGATGGTGCCCGCCGGCGGCGCAGCGGCGGCGGCCCCGGAGGGGGGTGCGTTCGCAGGCCCGTCGGCACCTACCTCGACCTCCACGCGGTGGGCGCTGGTAACCCTGTAGCCGTGCCAAGCTTGGCACGGTAGGGGGCTGAACCAGGTACCGACTGCTGCGATCCGCGGGATCACCACTTGTCAGGAAGCTCGGTACGGAGGGTTTTGGAAAACAGAATATCCGTACACCAACACAGGGATCTCCCGCTCGGCCTGTCCGACATGTTCTTTCAGCGACTAAATACTCACAAATACTCTCCCGCCCTGACGGGTACGAGGACTGCGGAATGTTTTTGGCAAGGAAGGGTACGGACGGATCGGCGGAGGGACGAGGGTGTTGGAGCTGGCGGCGGACAGCTGAGAAGCAGCGCTAGGGCACGGCGCTCGCTAGCAGCCGCCCGCCCTGCGAAGCCTTTTGGTCTCCCCTGGGGGAGAGGCCCGAAGATACGCATGAAGGAGGCGGGTCGCAGCCGGAGGAGTGGCATGGTCTGGCGGCGGAGGTTGGGAGGATCATCCGCCGCCGGAAAAAGCCGGTACGGGGGGTTTTCGGCTAAATATTCCCGTAACACCATTTTTTGAGGATAGCCGATCCCTGGGCACTATCCGTTCCCCTCCCCTAGTCGGTACCCGGTTATCGACAGGCTGCCTCAGGCAGTGTGCCCCGGGTTATCGTAACGGTACACTGCTCGTATAGGCGGCCCCCTAACAACGTAAATCACCAGGGCAGGGTGCGGCAAGCACAACGCGATCAAATGGGTGGCGGAAACATACGGGAAACGGACAGGGGACATGAGACATCTGGATCGGAGGCAATAGAGCCAGCCGAACACCGTTTGCAGCCTGGCTATTTTCTCCTCCTTGCCCCCGTAGGAGGGGAGAAGGCTAGACTAGGTGGAGAGTCGCGCCGAGAAGAGCGACTACTATCTCCGATATCTCGGACGGGGTTGAGCACGGTTGAGCCGTAGACGACCTGAGCGAGGGGGGTTTTCCACCTGCCTTTCCCCCTACCTCCGGCACGACCGGAGTCGCACAGGAGCCAAGGTCATGCATGTTCGACTCGACCAGCTCATGTTGACTAGCCTTGCTGATCAGCGACCCCGCCGCGGCTGGAGCATGCCGCGTATCGTGGAGACTAGCGACATCTTATATTTCATACTGTTTCCAAAGAAAAATACGTATAGATAAAAAAATCATAAATACCTGGATACGGGTATGTTTTAGACGGTATCGTTACTGCCATTGGAGAGGTTGGGATCAGTGGTTTACGGTCTACTCTTGCTTATAAGTCCAGGTAGGCATAGTACAGGGGGGGCCAGAGACATCAGCCGGTTTATACTGGTACTGTTATAAACAATTTCAATTTCAATTTCAATTTGACTCGGATATTGGTATGCTGCTGCTTCACACATGAATGGGTGTGTTGAAGCCGTCGGGGAACGGCCTCTACCTTCCTCAGCACTTGAACGTTCGTGGGAGACTGCCCTCCATAGAGTCGTAGACATACCTACTTTTCTAGATAGTGACGTCGCTCCGTATGCTCTGTGCGATTTTGTCCTCTGTCAAAAATGACTTGGACATATGAACATGCAGATCCTCCATGCTCATCATGACAACGGTGTCCCTACTCCGCCTCTTCTGCCTAGCTCTCTTAAAAATGTTTCTTGTGACTCGTGTCTCTCGAACAATACCAGTGCATGACCTCGCAGTACTTTGGCATGCGCGAAACCACCCCGCCCCCTCATGAATCTGTCATCGGACATATGGGCCCCGTTCATGTGCCTTCTCCGCATGGATTGCGCTATTACCTCAATGCATGCTCGTGATTGATCACCACACAAATTTCATGTGGGTCAGATTCTCCTCGAAGTGCGGCATTTGCACGCCCAGTTTCACTCTGCCCCTGGTGTGTTTGCCCCCGGTCTTAAATTTTGACTCTGCCCCCGGTCTTAAATTCTGACTTTGACTCGGTGTTTGAAGCTAATGCGACACGTCAAGTGTGCGGAAGCGTGGGTGTTGGAGGTCAATATATTACACCATACGTTCACCACATGCTTGGAAAGGCGGAGCGTCCTTGGCGTACCATTTGGGACAACGCATATATGCCACGATGCACAACATGTCAATTCCAAATGCCATGTGGTCGTGCGCGGTCAATACAATCGTATACCTCCGCAATCGCACATTGAGTCGTGCGATTGGACCTTCGGGTGGTGTGCCTATTACCCTCCTCACTCTAGGCGAGCCAGACGCATCCAACTTCCGCGTGTTCGGTTGCACAGTCTATGCAAGCGTCACAGATAAACTGCGCTGCAAACTCGGCGAAAAGGCTTTCCGTGGTGCCATGGTCGGCTACCCCTTTGACGCTCCAAGTTACTGTGTGTGCAACCCTGTCACACGGCGAATCACTACCTCCGTGCACGCCATGTTCCAAGAGATAGTTCACGGCTTTTATCCCTATCTTGATACTGACTCCTTGATCTCAAATGGCACGGATGTTGACGATGGTAGCGCCCATTTTCCGCCCCCCATGCCATTTCGCATGATCTAGTAGACAATGGCGACGGGCCTTTCATGAATGACGCCGCTCGCCCGTCCCGTATTCGCTCTCATCGTATCGTGTTTGGCGTATACGTTGCTCGCTTGTCGGCCTACCCACCGGTCCATGTCACTCCGTGATATTACCCGAACCTAGGTGTGGCGAGAGAGGACATCATTGAACAACCAAACTTGGCCTTAACAGATGTTGCCCCTTCGCACGAACCAGGCCCGATGGGACCGGGGTTTGTTGGTAATAGGCGGCGGACATGAACGTCCGGACGCTCGGAGGGGCGCGGTGTGGCGCGCCGCCGCCCGGGGGGGTGACTTTTTGTAAGCGATGGGTGTGATTGTTCTTTCGCAGTACTATGGCGGGTACTTGTGCGGATTTCGAAGTGGGTGGCGCGATAGCTGTCGGGGAGATGTAATTCAAATTCCTGAAAGCTGCGCATTGGAGTGTGTACCGTCTAATGTCGCTACGGATCCACTGACCTTGGTGAGCTAGGCTCGGGTGGGGAGAGGTGGATGGTGCACGTTGTTCAACGGCCATGTCCACTAGTCTGTCGCTCATTGGGAGCACAGAGCGAAGAGGATCGGCGTTGCTTATTCAAGCTACCGACCCATCCCCGTTATGTGGTTCAGTAGTACTTTAGTAGTACTTTGGATCTTTTTAATGTCTTTAGTGACGGTAGGATACGTTTCCCGTAGCTATCTTTAGGGGGAGTGTTGTAATCAACACTTAGTGGTTAGTAGTCACAAACAGCTATTGTAAGCTAGTCTATGTGGATTTAGTACAATCCCTGAACCCGTAGGTGTATTTTTGGCACGCACCCCCGCCTCTTCGTGGTGGGCGCTAATAACCCTATAGTTGTGCTATGCTTAGCACGGTTGGGGGTTAGGTGGGGTGGAAACCGGCAGTTGCGATCCGCGCGATCCGCAACTGTCGGGAAGCCTCGGTACTAAGGATTTTTTAAATATCATATGTATAACCAACGCAAAGATCTCCCGCCCGGCTTGTCCGATGTACTTTTTCGCGACTAAATACTCCCTAGACCTCGTGCCATTGGGGGGGATGAGGCATGTACCTATGAAGCCTTCTTTAGTGAGGTGGGTACGGACTAATCAGTGGTTGGCTGAGGATGTTGGAGCTGGTGGCGGACAACAAGGAAGCATCGCCAAGGGCGCTCGCTATTTGTCGACCAACATGTTGACGTGGAGCAGACCCAAGGGGGGGGGGGGGGGGCTCTTGCAACAAGAGGATTGTCGCAACGGGAGGAGCAGCGAGGTATGGCGCCGGCGGTCCTCATGATCAGCCGCCGGATCTACTCCACTAAAGGCGAAACACCCACAGCATGTATGGAATGCGACGCCTTTGGCATAGGCTGGGGCGGCCTATGCATAGAGGGCCCGACCACCCCTTCGCTGAAGCTCACGGCTTCTTCCTCGACAGGGAAAGAGAGCAGTCGTCTACACACAGAGAAACGATCGGGCTGCTATTCACCCTCCGCTCTCTAGCCGGCGCCGGGAGAAAGATTCAAGTGATGGTCGATAACCAGAGCATGCTCTCCATGATTCGGATCGGCTTCTAGTCCAGCCTAGCGATGACCTCCATAGCTAAGACAATTTCCGCGCCATGCTCCGCTATCGGCGCGACCCTAACAATCGTATGTGCCCCGAGAACACAGAACACGGACGCAAACGACATTTCCAATCTAGAGGACAGAGACGACTGGCAACTAATACCCAATGTATTCAACGGGCTCAGCCTAAGATGGGATTTGCACTCATGCGACCGTTTTGCCTCCGACCTCAACCATTAGGTCCCCCGATTCTGTCATATCCTAGCCATTTAGCTAACTGCTAGTATCTGACATTATTTATTTCCTCTAAATGGTACCTGTATCTTAGCGATATTCAGTGACTCTTTTATTGTCATCACGGCAGTACACCTGTATCGCCGTATTTTCCCTCGACAGTACAGAGTTACTAGCAGTATCTCTTCTACATAGTTCTTTTCTAGATAGTTCTAAGAGCTTGTGCGATAAGGTTAGATAGACGGTACTGGTAACCTCAGTTAACATGTATCACTAGTAATAGTTTGGTTTAGTTAGCAGACAGCACAAGCTAGAGGTTCTAAGGCTGTTTCTAGAACACATGAGGTGTGGATATTTAAGACGGGGACTTACTGGTAGAGGAGAAGACCGGTACAGAATATAATTACGCCACACCCAGATTGTAAGAAACCCTGTTCCTAAGACAATCTTACTAATTCTCTCTACGCTGTATAATTAGATCTAGAGATTAGGTTCTACTATTAGTCTAAGGTTGCCAACTTAGCCTAACCAAAGTAGCACCTCACACGTGGTTTCGGAGCCTCAGAACAGCTAGACGAGACGAAGATGTCTAACCGAGCAGGAGAGAGACTACCAGAGGAAGTTGATGGTCGACCACAGGGGGCGCCTTCTGGGCCGACACAGCCGACGTCGACAGATGGTAGAAGACAGACAGTGCGAGAAGGATCGAGTCCCACGATGGAGCCTATGTCGGTACACGTCACCGAGATGCTACAACGACTAAGTAACCGAGTTGACACTTTTTCGACTGAGCTATCTCAATTGAGTGACCACGTCGACAACGGTTTCATACATTTTGAAGGACGAGTGAACAGAAGCCGAGAAACGGAGAATTTTCTTCGAGGAGAACAATTGAGATCGGAGAGGACGCGAGAGATGCCAAGCATGATGCCGAACGATGTCAAACCAGCCAAGATCAAGAGCATCGCTACGACTAACATCGACGAGCTGAGAAACTGGTTCCGACATGCACGAGGGTATCTACGGTATCACAGCGTTAACCCTGAAGAGCAAAGAGGAGTGTAATGGGTATCTGGCTTTATGGAAGGAACACTATCGAAGTGGTGGTACTCCCATGTTGCGCAGACTGGAGATGAAGTCGGTGGAGGATTTTCCGGAGTTTCTGAGATGGAGAAATCCTTAATTCAGGAATTCTGCGGAAGAACACCGGCGGAACAAGCGAGATTGAATTTGGACAAAGCGAGACAGAAAACCACGGTCCTGAAGTATGCGAACTATTTTCGAGAACAATTATTGGAGCTTCCTCACCGTCACGAAGAAGATAACGTACATGATTTCCTGCGCGGTTTGAGACCCTCGATTCATAAGGAGGTTGCCCTGAAAAACCCTAAGACCCTACACGAGGCGATTCAAGCAGCTCTGCGAGCGGAGGCAGCGGAGACCAAGATTGAGACGACCCAACGCTCTACAGGCCGACTGAACGCCATCGAAGAAGACAACGACTTTTCAGAGGCAGCGGAGGAGATCGACAGTGAGTCAGAGGAAGATTCGCATGGAGTCGGAGGAAGATCGACAGTGAGTCGAAGAAAAGCCGCGGGAGCTGTACGAGATTAGACGCCTCACTCAAGAGGAGGTCGACAGATTTAAGAAGGAGGGCAAGTGCTTCATTTGCCACAAGAAGGGACACATCGCTATCGACTGCCCAGACAGAAAGATCAAGAAGAACGACAGAACGAAGAAATCCCGGCCGGGAAAGTGAGACCTGAGTCGGCAGCTCGCGGGAAGCTGTAGGATGAGGTTTCGTCTCCTACAGCGACTCAGGAAGAGACCAGAACAGAAGAAGTACGAGACCCGTTACCTCAAACGACATTGAGGCCAGTCTTTAGGAGCAAGGACTTTAGCGACTGGATGATGAATAGGGAGTATTTCCTGAAGTACTCTCAGACCTACGGACCTTTCGACTTAGATGGAGCTAGCGATAATGACGGCCTTAATTCTCAAGTGGCGGAGGATTTTTGCTGTCCGGCGCGCCCATTTCAGGAGAGAGATTTACAGAAGTACCGGAGAATTTGGCTAAATGCGCCATTTAATGAATTAGAAGATTTTTTGGGCCATTATTTGCGGAGTAAACTGCTTCATCCCCATCTGAGAGCGGTTATAGTGGTTCCAAAATGGAGGGCAAAACCATGGTTCAAGCTGCTGCGAAATTTCCGACTTGTCGACGAGCTGGCGGCGAAAGAACATGTGGTTACCTGCCCCACGAACGATGGAATAGAAGGAAGAAGGCAAGATGTTGGATCGACAAGATGGACGACGCAAGTCTACGTCGACGACACCGATCGAGTTCGATTTCTGCCTCAGAACCTACAGAATCCCCCGAAGACCTACTGGACTCACTCGACGACTCTTGTTACCGATGGCCGACGAGTGTTACTAGCGAAAGAGGACACTGGCATGGTCTGGTTTCCTGGTGGCAAACAGGAGATTGAAGACGCGACCCCGGAATACACAGCAGTGCGAGCTCTTACGGAGACAACTGGATTTAAGGTGAGCGAAACAAATTTACACCTTTTAGGGACGGAGTCTTCCGGACAAAATAAGCGCTACGTGTATATCGCTCGCGTTCGACCCGGATCGATACCGGACGCTACGTCAACTTCTCCGGCAGTATGGGCTACCTGGAAGGAATTAATTTCGGCACGGCGTACGGGTTATCTAGTCGGTGGAGAACAACAGTTCCCTCTTCGTTACGAGACTTTTGGGAAACCGATCGACGGGTGGATGAACAAGAACGTCCGACTAGAAGACAGTGTTCCTGTGACGCTACATGTATCCACAACCCAGTCTGGAACAAGTCTGTTAGTGTTGGGAGGCATCTTACGCGGACATCGATGCCGTATTTTGGTTGACTCTGGCGCTTCGGAAAATTTCTGCAAGGCTGAGTGGGTACGGGAGCATCACATCCCGACGGTTACTGGAGAGAAATACCGGATAAAATTGGCAGATGGTAGTACAACTACGACTCGCCAGCGACAACGGAATGAAGTGCTCACAGTAGGGACCATGGACATACGTTTGGGCGCAATTACGACAGAACTGGATAAATTCGACATCATCCTCGGTCAACCTTGGTTACAAGCCGTCAACCCGGATATAGATTGGTCTACTAAAACGATTCGCGACCGTAAAACTGGCGAAGCTATGGTGTCTGGCGACGAGTACACCGTACCTGTGACAGTACATCACTTGGAGGCGGATGCGATGGCAAAGCTGCTTAGACAACAACCAGCAGACCTCTTCGTGATTGGACTACGAGAAGTACATGACGCGGTCGACGACATCAACACTGATCAACAACCTGAGTGGACGACTTCGTTACGAGATTCCCTGAATGAGTTTCCGGACATTATCAAGGAGCCTGGCGGTCTACCGCCAACTCGCGAGTGCGACTTTGAAATTAATTTGGAGTGCGATGAACCACCTAAGGAGCGAACGTACCGTATGTCACTAGCAGAACTCCGGGAGGTTCAAGTACAGTTGCAAGACTTACTCGCAAAAGGCTGGATTCGTCCGTCTAAATCTCCGTACGGTGCCCCGATTTTATTTGTACGCAAGAAGGATGGTACCATGCGTATGTGCGTAGACTACCGGGAACTCAACGACCTTACGAGGAAAGACCGAACACCGTTACCCCGGATTGATGAGTTACTCGACTCGCTATATGGGGCTCACTATTTCAGCACGCTGGACCTGTATAAAGGCTATCATCAAGTTCGAGTCAAGGAGCGCGACATACATAAGACAGCATTCCGAACTCATTACGGATTGTTCGAGTACTGCGTTCTACCCTTTGGACTTTGTAACGCCCCAGCTGGATTCCAAGCGATGATGAATCGAGTTTTGGCCCCGTATCTTGGCAAGTTCTGCGTGGTATATTTGGACGACGTGTTGATCTACAGTAAGACGGCCGACGAACACCTCGAGCATATTCGACTCGTGTTACGAGAGCTGCAGCGACACCAGTTGCATATCAAACTCTCTAAGTGTTACTTCGGACGATCGAGCGTCAATTTTCTTGGGCATGTGGTGGAAGCTGGACAGATCCGAGTGGACCCCGACAAGGTTGAGGCAGTAAATTGGCCCCGACCGAAATCTGTGACTGAAGTACGTGGATTTCTGGGACTTGCTGGATATTACCGGAGGTTTATCAACCAATTCGCAACCCTAGCAACCCCATTAACGGACTATTGAACCATGCAAACACAGTTAGTGTGGAAGATAACGTACGCAAACGTAGTTACAGTCACAATCCCGCAAACGGAACAGTTAAGGCGACAACCAGCCTACAGGCGTGGTGTCGGGACAACAGAAGTGGGAGAGCTGTAGCCTAGCGACAGCTCTGTACCGAGTCAAACAGTTTATCGGTATGTCCGATCTAGACATGTACTAATCATATCTAGAGTAGCTTACAGTAGCTATCTGCAACTAATACGTATGCGGTATTACTTACAACACTCCCCCTGAAGGTAGCTACGGGATGAAGCGTTGCATTGGGTCTTGTCCTCCAAGGATCGCACTTCGGTGTCGTGCTAATGCAGGTCCTGGGAGGGGTTTGGTGAGCATGTCAGCCACCATCTGGTCAGTGGGGAGGTACCTCAACTTGATGGTCCCTTGCTCCACGTGGTCTTTGAGAAAGTGCCACTTCAGGCCGATGTGTTTAGTCTTCTCGCTGACCAAGGCATTCTGGGAGTATGCAATGGCGCTTTGGTTGTCCTCCCAGATGGTGGTGGTTTCGGTGATGGGGGAGTCGAAGATTTCCCCCAGGAGTTGTCGGAGGTGGAGTCCCTCCTTGGTGGCGTCAGCCGCAGAGTAGTACTCGGCTTCACACGTGGATTGAGCCACACAAGTCTGTTGTTTGGACTTGTAACTGATTGGCCCGCGTCCGAGGGTGAAGAGATAGCCGGAGCGAGACTTGCGGGTGCTGCTGTCGTTGGCCCAATCAGCGTCGGCAAAGCCTGTGAGTTGGAGACTGTGGTCCAGGCCCCCCCCCAACGTCAGGCGCATGTTGATGGTGCCATGGAGGTAGCGGAGGACCTTTTTCAGAGCTTGCAAGTGTGCCTCGGTGGGCGAGGCTTGGGCAGAGCCGAGGATGCTCAACGCCGTGGAGACATCGGGGCGTGTACAAACGGCGGCGTACTGGAGGCTGCCCAGGAGGCTTGGGTAGACGTCCTTGGCCACTCCTGTGAGAGAAGGCGAGTTCAAGTGTGCAAGGCCGGCGAGGAAGCCTGGGTCCATCGGAAGGGACGACGGCTTAGAGTCAGACATGCCGTACTTGGCGAGGATGTCGCGCAGGTACTTGGACTGGTCCAGCGAGATTGTGCGCGTGGAGCGATCGCGGGTAATGTGCATGCCGAGGAGTTGGGAGAGGTCGCCTAGGTCCTTGATTTTGAACCGTGCTCCGAGTTGGGCTTTGAACGATGCGAGCCAGGTGGCATCATTGCAGGCCGCGGGAATGTCATCGACGTACAGGGCGATCATGGCGAAGACGTGGCCGGCGCGATAGATGTAGATGCACGGGTCGGAGACGCATTGTTGCCATCCATGGTCGACGAGCCACGCACGAAGTAGCATGTTGAACTCGCGGGGGGACTGCTTAAGGCCGTAGAGGCAACGCTTGAGGTGACAAACCTTGGACGTTCCATCGGTGAAGCCGAGGGGCTGGCGGATGTACACATCCTCCCGGATGGGGGCGTAGAGAAACGCTGTGTCGATGTCAAGTTGGCAGAGTTCAAGGTCGCGGGCGGCTGCAATGGTTAGGAAGAGACGCAGGCTGGCCATGCGGATGACCGGGGAGAAGGTCTCCGTGTAGTCCAGTCCAGCGCGTTGACTGCACCCCTTGGCGACGAACCGCGCTTTGAAGCGGGAGACGTCGCCGGCTGTATCCGACTTGACTTTAAAGATCCACATGCTGTTAACGACCATGCGGCCGGGGGGGAGGTCCACAAGGTCCCACGTGCCGTTGCTGATGAGGGAGGAATACTCCTGTTGCATAGCGGCTTGCCATTGGGGGGCTTGGGCGCTGTCCAGCGCAGCTCGGTAGGATTTTGGTTCCACACACTCTCGGGCGGAGAGGAGGGCGATGGCAGTAGGGGACGTGCCGGCAGGTGTGTGTGGGGGACCAGTGACAAGGTCGGGGACGTGAGGGTGCTCAAAGATGTCCTCTTGAGCTTTTCCTTGTTCAGGATCACAACACGCCGTTACGAGTGTGGGTGGGTAGTCGGACAGGTGGGCAACCATATCGCCGTAGCGAATGGGGTGGGAGCGGAGCCGAGCATGGCGAGGGGTTGGCGGGGGGGGTAGGGGTGTGGGTGATGTGAGGTCAATGGGGTGGGATAGGGGTGAGTCTGCGGGGACGTCGTCCGAAGAGTCGGTGATGGCCGAGTCGACGGAGGGTTGTGTGTCGAAGCCTGGGGTGTCTTCCTGAAAGACAACATGTACGGAAGTGGTGATGCGACGCGTTTCCGGATTGTAGACACGATACCCGGGTGCGTCAGGGGGATAGCCCACCATGACGCCGCGAAATGCTTTTTCACTGAGTTTCCGACGTTGTTTGTCGGGGACCTTGGCGAAAACGGCGCAGCCGAAGACGCGGAACTTGGAGGCGTTGGGCACCGACGACGTAAGGAGTGTGAGGGGGACGCCCCCATTAGGTCCGACCGAGCGACTGTACGTGCGGTTGCGAAGGTACACAACAGTGCTGACAGCGCACGACCACATGGAGTTGGGAACGGCCATGTTGTGGAGCATCGCCGATGCATTGTCCCGGATGGTGCGCCAGGGACGTTCGGCCTTGCCGAGCATGTGGTGGGCGTATGGGGCAGAGAACTGTACCCCGACGCCGAGGTGTGCGCACATCCGGCGAGTGACAGCAGCTTCAAACACAGAGTCTGAGTCAAATTTGAGGACCGGTGCGAACGCGCCCGTCTGGGAGTGATGGCGGGCATGCAGGTGTTTGATGTCCAAGAGGATGGTTTCCAATTCCGAACATGCGTCGTCTTTAGACTTAAGGAACCGCACCCACATGTAGTTGGTGTGGTGGTCGATGACGAGCAAGCAGTAACGGAGGCCATGTGGGGAGGGGACATTGACCGGGCCCCAGAGGTCAGCGGACAGGTTGAGGAGGGGGTGGGATGGCTTCGCGCAAGCGGCTGTGTTGCGTGGTGCAGCTGTGGCTTTGTGAAGGAGACAAGAGTCGCACGAAACTTTGGTTACAGCGCTAGTTAACACAGGGCTAGTCGGGACACCGTGAGTATGTTGGGCCTGAAGGCTTTGCATGTTGAGGTGGCCATATCGACGGTGCCACAGGACGGGATCACACTGGGCAGTAAGGGCAACCTGAGGTGAGGGGTCAAGTGCCGGCGGTGCGGATGGGCTGGAAGGGAGGACCGGCTGGTGGGGAAGGAGGTAGAGACCGTTTCCGGACGGTTCTAGCACACCCATGCCTGTGGGTACCAAAAGCAAACCAGTGTCAGAGTTGGAGGGGAATATGAATTCACAACCGCTGTGAGTTTGCATCCAGCTCACACTAAGGAGTCGGCCGATACGCTGTGCTGAACGAGATGATAGGTCAGGGGTGTAGAGTGCATACACAGTGCGGTGAATGAGCTGGCCAGAGGCAAGTCTGACAGAAATTCGCACTGAGCCACTGCCCTTAACGTCAACGCCGACACCGCCCACGCGAGAGGGAGCGGAGGGGGGCGTGAATTTCACGAAGTCATCTCGGAACGCAGTGAGGTTAATCGAGCAGGCGGAATCAACGACCCAAAACTTTGACAGATTACGACCCGGGGCGAGGGAAGAGGAGAATGCCACAGAGCTGAATGGGACACTCACCTCGTCGTCAGCGTAGTCATCAGCGCAGTCCGCGAGGGTGGGTAGGCAGTCGGTGTCATCGGCGGGGGCGTCGTCGGCAGGGACGTCGCTCAGCAGCGCAGCGTGAGCAGAGGGGGTGCCGTCGGCGGCGCCGTACTTCTGGACTGTCAGCCTACGCTTGGCGAGATTCCACTTAAGGATAGCGTCATCCGTGGCAGTGCACGCGGACATGAGATGGTGGAGGCTGCCACAAACGCCACACTTGTTGGGTCGATGGCCGCGAGGGTTACGGTGTGGTGGGCCTCGACCGCTGTGCGAGCCGCGGCCCGCAGCGACGAACGCGGAGATGGGAGGAGGTGATATGGCCGGAGCGGTTGCGTCCGGAGCAGGGTCGTCTTCCATGTTGTGCGCAAGGTGGAGAATGCTGGCCATAACTTCATCAGCCGACATGATGTAGTCCGTGTCAAAGGCGTTGATGACGCATTGCTTCGCCTGACCGTGTGGGCCGCTGCTGGAAATACCGCGCAGCATGAGGAGACCGAGGTGGTGGGGGTGGATGGCAACGGAGCCATCAACCAGCTGGCATGTGTCGTTGTACTCGTCAAAGGTCTGGCGCATGTAGTGGACATAGTCACTGAGTGACTGACCAGGGCGCTGTCTGACCGTCAGGTTGTCTAAGAGGGACAAGGAGCGAGCAAAAGACCGACAGTCGAGGCGTTCACAAAGGATGTCCCACGCGGCAGCGGCGCAGTCAGGGCGTGCTGGAGAAACGCATTTCATGGCTTGGTCAGCGCGCTTATTCGCGCTGGCTGCATGGAGAAGCAGCGTGTAGGCGTAGTGTTGCGCTTGTTCGTCGAGCCAGACGCCGGAGTCACGGATGGCCAGCTGAGGAATGAGGTATGCGGCCTTGATGGAGAGGAAATTAAGGAAGGTCCTCTTCCATTGCTTGAAGTCCGTGGTCGGGCACATGACGGGGACCGACATCTTCATGGACCGGTTGAGGGCGTCCTTGTCGAAGCCGGGGGCTTCGTGTGCCGCCCGGTTGATGACCACCGGGTCAATAGTGGGGCGACGACGGCCCCGGGGGGTGGGGTCGCCATGTTGGAGTGGGGGAGAGTGCCGGCCATGAAAGGGAGGAGGTGGTCCACCGGGAAAGGGAGAGCGGCCGGCCATGGGACGCGGAGGGCCGTACGAGTGCGGGTGGTCACGGTGGTCACGGTAGGGGGGGATGAGATGAGAGGGCGCCTCCGGGATATGGGGGCCGGGGTGGTGAAGGGCATATCCGGCGTGGGGGAAGGGGGGAGGTGGTGGGAGGTGATCAACCCGGATGGCGTGACGCGAGGGGTCGTAGTGCGCATCGGCACGCGCGGGCTCGCGGGGCGCATCGTGGCGGCGCTGTGCGACTGTGGGGTCGCCAACAGGGGCTGCAGCAGGAAAGAGTGTTTCTGCGTCCGGGGTTACGAAACCAGGCTGGGGATGTTCAAGCAGGTGGAGGGTGTGGCCGTCGTGGCTGTCCCGGACGGGTTCGAGTGGGGCATCGTGGCGGCGCTGAGCTACAGGGGGGTGCGGATTAGTACCCGCAGCAGCAACAGCACCCTCGGCCGACTGCGAGTCGAGACGAGCTGTTATGTTCGCCACTTGCGCAACGAGCAGCGCGAGAGTATCTGGGGGGTGATCGAGGGTGCTCTGGTGAGAGCCTGACTCAGGGGAACCAACAGGTGAAACATGCGGGTTTTTCTGCGCCATTTCGACAGAGGGCAAAAAAGAAAGAGCTGGATGAAAAACAGGCAGCGGTAAAAACCGCTAGCCGGACTCGTGCCTAACAGCGGTATGCAAAGAGACGGCCTGATGCCCGCCGACCCCTCGGCCTGTAGCCCCGGGGTGTCTCAGAGCACCTTTTCTGTATCCTCCACCCAGTGTGGGGCACAAGTCGAGGCCAAGGCCAGGACAGGTGGAGCGCTGCGCTGGTGGGTGATTCGCTAGGCGAGGATAAAAAATAAAAATAAAAGGTAAGCTACGGCTGGCGTGCGACCTGTGGATGCGTATTCACCCGACAGTGCACCCCCCCGTTCTCCAGCTTGGACCTGTGTGCACCCTGTCCACACACGACGAGTGCGTCGGTGTGGGTGGCTGGCTATCTCCGTCGGGTGGCTGACTTAAGAGGGGTGGTGGCGGGTTTTAAAATCGCAGTTTATACTGGCGATACCGCCGACTACAGGTTGAAAGTACTAGGAGTCTAAGGAAACTTGCCTTCTGCGGGAGAGCTGTCGATCGCAGCTCGCCGAACCAGGTTGTCGCGCGTGAGTGACGTGAGGCGGGGGCCCATAACCTATTGAACCATGCAAACACAGTTAGTGTGGAAGATAACGTACGCAAACGTAGTTACAGTCACAATCCCGCAAACGGAACAGTTAAGGCGACAACCAGCCTACAGGCGTGGTGTCGGGACAACAGAAGTGGGAGAGCTGTAGCCTAGCGACAGCTCTGTACCGAGTCAAACAGTTTATCGGTATGTCCGATCTAGACATGTACTAATCATATCTAGAGTAGCTTACAATAGCTATCTGCAACTAATACGTATGCGGTATTACTTACAACACGGACCTGACCAAGAAGACACCGGAATTTCGCTGGACTCCTCAAGCCGAGTCAGCATTCGAGCAAATTAAAGACGCGATGGTACGTGCACCAGTACTGGTAATTCCTGACACTTCTCCTAATGCAAGGTACACACTGTACACAGATGCTTCTGGATTTGCAGTAGGAGCTGTGCTACTACAAGACCAAGGTATTGGATTACAACCTGTTGCGTACCATGCTCGAAAGATGAACAAGAGCTACTCGCAGTTCGCGACGCTCTACTGAAGTTCCGTTGCTACTTAGATGGCGCGGCGGGATTTACAGTATTTACGGACCACGACACGTTGCGACACTTCTTTCGGCAGCGCGATTTGTCTACTCGACAGGTGCGATGGCTTCAAGTTTTAGCACCTTACCAGCGACAGACGGACATCGTATACAAGAAGGGAGTAGTCAACCAGGCAGACGCTCTGTCTCGCCGACCTGACCTGAAGGACTCATTACTGAAGCTGCAATTGTTACGCGATTGGACCAACGACGAAGCAGAATGCGAGTTACACGCACCGATTTTTTCCCTGGAATCCCGGTTACTTCCTGACTCTGGACTTCATGCGGAAATCAAAAGCGCTTATGATTCGGACAAATATCTGCTTACCCGGAAATCTCTGCCTACCTGGCTGGTACGTCAATCTAATGGACTCTTGTACGCCTACGGGACAAGACTGTATGTTCCGAACGTCTCTACATTGCGATAAAGAGTAAAGTACGAACTACACGACGCACCGACCGCGGGACACCTTGGTATTATTCGACTATTGGCAGCAGTAACCCGGACGTTTTGGTGGCCTAACATGAAGCGGACAGTACAACACTATGTACGCAGCTGTGTTACCTGTCAACGCAACAAGGCAGCGCGACACAAGCCTTATGGACTCCTTCAATCGCATGAGGTACCGACCAGGCCCTTTGAGCATGTATCGCTTGACCTGATTACGGACCTTCCTGAGTGCGATGGGTATGATGCTGTGGTGGTATTCGTCTGTATGCTTACGAAACGGACGATTGTCGAGCCAATTACGAAAACGATTAAAGCGGAACAATTAGCAAAAGTTATGCACCGCGCTGTTTTTCGGCATTTTGGCTTACCACGGAAATTAATATCCGATCGAGATCCCCGGTTTATGAGCGACTTCTGGCAAACCCTATTTAGGGTTGTTGGCACCAAGCTTAATATCTCTACGACCTATCACCCCAAGACAGATGGCCAAACTGAACGAGTAAACCAGACATGGGAGCAAGTCATACGATGCTATGTGCACCCCTTGCACGACGACTGGGTTCAACACCTTACCAACGTGGAGTTCGCGATCAACGCAGCGGTTTCTACGTCAACAACTATGTCTCCATTTAAGGCGACGCTAGGATTTGAGCCGACATCTCCAACGACGGCTACATTTGAAGATAACGAGCCTAGCCGTACTTTACCGGAGCAAGTGAAGATTCTGGTCGAGATGCACGGATTTGCCCACGACTGCGTCAAAGCAGCCCAAGCACACATGCAAGACGCTGCAAATCGGCACCGGTTACCAGTACCTTTTACACTTGGCAACAAGGTTGAGCTCAAGGCGACAAATCTACGGTTTGTACAACAGCCATGTTCTAAACTACGCGACCGCTACAT
Organism: Tetraselmis chui; assembly: GCA_026401115.1. NCBI lineage: Eukaryota > Viridiplantae > Chlorophyta > Chlorodendrophyceae > Chlorodendrales > Chlorodendraceae > Tetraselmis > Tetraselmis chui. The sequence continues at coordinate 42,688 of JAPMLY010002073.1, forward strand.
TGGACCGTTTCTCATTACGGAGAAAGTTTCCCCGGTTGCATTTCGGCTTAAGCTACCCCTTGGAGTACGGATTCACGATGTTGTACACGCCAGTCTACAGGAAAGATGGAATTCAGAACCAGAACAGGCCAATAGTGCGCAGCCAATTCCGATTGTGCACGATGCGAAGCGGTTTGAAGTCGACAAAATACTCGACGTGGCTTTTAACTCCAATGGCACGGGACTTTTGCTTAAGGTCCGCTGGGCAGCACCGTTCAACGTACCTAGCGAGGACACTTGGGAACCCATGCAAGGAGTCAACCACTTAAACATCTTTTCCGAATTCCTTCGAACGGATGTTTATCGAGAATTTTCTGGCACCCCTGACTTTGTCAGATTTCGCAATCGCTGGCCTGCAAGAACCCCCAAGAAACCAAGACCCTGAGTACTGCACAGAGAGGACGCTGGTGCTTAAGGAGGGGAGAGTGTCATATCCTAGCCATTTCGCTAACTGCTAGTATCTGACATCATTTATTTCCTCTAAATGGTACCTGTATCTTAGCGATATTCAGTGACTCTTATATTGTCATCACGGCAGTACAACTGTATCGCCGTATTTTCCCTCGACAGTACAGAGTTACTAGCAGTATCTCTTCTTGTTAGTTCTTTTCTAGATAGTTCTAAGAGCTTGTGCGATAAGGTTAGATAGACGGTACAGGTAACCTCAGTTAACATGTATCACTAGTAATAGTTTGGTTTAGTTAGCAGACAGCACAAGCTACAGGTTCTAAGGCTGTTTCTAGAACACCTGAGGTGTGGATATTTAAGACGGGGACTTACTGGTAGAGGAGAAGACCGGTACAGAATAGAATTACGCCACACCCAGATTGTAAGAAACCCTGTTCCTAAGACAATCTTACTAATTCTCTCTACGCTGTATAATTAGATCCAGAGATTAGGTTCTACTATTAGTCTAAGGTTGCCAACTTAGCCTAACCAAAGTAGCACCTCACAGATTCTACTCCCTACGCTGGTGCCCGTGCACAGCCGGGATAGAGGCGTTCGGCCACTTTTGGGGCAAACCCCTAGAGAATAACTAGATCAACCTCCCTTTCTCCCTCATTGGTAGAATAATCAATAAAATAGTAGCACATAAAAGCGATAGCTACGGTAATCATCCCTTGGTGGACATGCCACAAGTCCCGTGGCACCTAGTCGCCCGTAACGGCCACAATCTCTCACCCCTAATCACTGAATGGATACTACTCCCTTGTGGGAGCGAACTTTTTATGTCTGGTCATGGCTCGGGCTATAGGAGACCTGGCGCGGCCCCGAGGTGGCGAGTTCTCGCCCTACGGTTCGACGGCCGACCCAACGCAAGAAGGTCGCGCCCCGTATTCCGCGAAATACCCCACCACCCACACGGTCCTCACCCCCCACGCCGCTAGCATCTCGCGCAACTGCCAGACTGGGTGGGCTGCACCCCCCATTAACTAATCGGACACATAAGGGTTGTCCCTTTTCAACTACGTTCGAGTCTCTGCGGCCGAATGTTGGGCCCACAACACCAACTGCGCATATAGGTACGTGTGGAACGAATTCGTCCGCTTATACAAACGCTTCCCGCCCCGGAAACAATCGTCGCTATGTTCCTTCAGGACCGCCTTAACAACCGACCCTCCGATAGCTACGCAGCTATCCGCACGGCCTCCGCAGCTATCTCACAGATGCACAAAATTAACATTTTTCCCAACTCAACTCTATTCCTCCCGTAGTCCCGTGCGCCATGGTGAGATCGGCCGCCAAAGTTCGGATAGTTACCTACCGTCATGCCACATAATCTTACGAAATTGATGTAGCAAGCCGAGGAAACACATCATATGAGTCAGCTCATTCATCACGTTGGGACCCACCTCGGTAGTGAACTTTGCCACCATTCGCGAAAAATGATATGTTAACCTTGGTTATTGCATTTCCATATCCACGTCCTTATCGTGCTTCTTGTAATCATTCTAGTTGTTTACTAGGGAGAGCAGTGACTGGTCAGACTGATGCACCCTCGGGCATCCACACATGTACTTTTTATATTTTTTTAATTTGCGCCCCCGGGATATGGGACTGGCAGGTAAGCCCATACCCATACCCATACCCTTGCTCGTCGTCTGTATGCACCCTCGGGCACCCACATACGCACATGTTCGGCGCGGGTTGGTTGGTTGTGGTCGCGTATAGTATAAACCAACCAATTCATTATTATTTATCATTATTATTTTCGCCCCCGGGATATGGGACTGCCAGGCCAACCATTAATTACAGAAAGGAAGAAGTAAAGAAAGCAGTGGCGCAATCCACCAGCAACAGAGCTGCCGAGGAGAAAAATGTCAGTAAGTAATCCTTAAGGGGAGGCACTACCCCAAGACGAACGAAGCCTAACGACACGACGATGATCCCGCTGATACGAACAGCCGAACAGGATCATTATATGGCCGCGAGATCGCTCAAATATATATTATGATCGTTCAAATATGATCGTTCAAATTGATGGTAATGAAAATCTTATGGTACGTATTCCGCAAATAATACTACACTCGGCGTGGCGGTGGACAGAGATGAAGCCGTCGCCTTATTTTTTATTTTTTATCAGCTTTCTTTCTTCATATCAGCCGGCGAGGTTCTGAAGTACAGGCACAGGTACATGTAGAGTGAGTGATACGGCGGATACAGCCAGATGACGGGTTATTATCGCGCCGTCACGTCGGAGTTTGATTGGTGCCCGTCGCTCCACATGTCGGTCACAACCCTTGTCGAAGCAGCAGTTGTCCCGGCCTCCATCGTCCGACAGTCTGAGAGGGCGCCTTAATATATTCCGAGCTGTTTTGCCTTTACACCTTATTTACCGTACTTCATCTGGCTCTGTTTACCATCATCTTACGGAAGCCAGCTCGACCTCGTCCCTCCCGTTTGGCTCAAACCACCGAATCACCCCTACGTCCGCCACGATGGGGATCCAAGAGTCACTGGACAAGTGCGTTCCCCTCTCTTGCAAACACTCGTCCGCTTCGGAGCTTAGGGTTCATTGATTTAAAGCGCTGACCCTCTCTAACGTAGTAAATGTTGGCTCCTTCCGACGTACGGGGTCGTCACACTCAGCGCACATCGTTAACCCTCCCGCTTACGAATATTAACCTTAGACAAACTGGTTCTGTCACGCAGATACTTTAAGATAACCGAGCGCGGTTCGACAATCGGGACAGAGATCCGCGCGGGGACGGCGACCTTCCTCACCGTATCTTACATTCTTCTCGTCAACCCCTCCATTTTGTCTGCCGGCGGTATGTCATGGCCTCCCAGCACGCCGTGGCTCGATTTCTCGCGACCACTTTCTCACCTCCCCCCCCCCCCCCCCTTGACCCCCCAAATCAGTACTTAATACACCCCCTTCGCGCCTCACTCGACAGGGCTGCCGTTGGATGCCGTCGTGAGCGCGACGGCAATCAGCAGCGCCATCGCATCCTTCATAATCGGCATCTTTGGCAACCTTCCCATGCCCATCGGTCCCGGAATGGGCCTCAATGCCTTCTTCGTTTACAGCCAAGTACGACGCCCCTTACGTTTAAACGTACATGAAATGTACAGTTTCCCGGGAAACAACGGCCACAAACTCGCAATCTCGTCCGCCATCGCTATCCAGCCGAATATGCCGCGGCTCTCCCTTCACTGACCACCACCTTTCCCTCCCTCGACTATGCTAGGTGAAAGAGGCCAAGGTGTCGATCGAAGCCGCGCTTGCCGCGTGCGCTGTCGCCTCCGTTCTGGTCGGCCTCCTAGCCCTCGTCCAAGCCCTAACTCTCATCCTCAAACTCGTCCCGGACAGCATCAAACTCGCCGTCATCGTGGGCATGGGCATGCTGCTCAGCTTTATCGGCCTACAGGTGATACCTGAGTATCGCCTCGCGATATCCTTTTACACTCGCTACCCCACCCACCTCTCCCGGCCCCCGCCTAACCTGCCCCTATGTTGCTCACTCGACAGAGCTCTGGCATCGTCGTCGCCAACAGCGAAACGCTCTGCAGCCTGGGCGATATCACCACAATCGAGGTGAACTAGCCAACCCCCCTAACCCCTTCATATTTCTCGATTTCCGTCCTTGCAGCACATGGGTTAAGCGATTCAACCCGCACGGCTAGTGAATGGTAGTGCCGATAATGAAAGCAGCTTAGGGTTTAAATGTAAGCGTTAGGGTTTGATATTGGGTTTCAACTTTCTGAATGGAATGGGTGAGTTTCTGACCCTCCTCCACCCCAATTGGCCCCATCCGTGCTGTCAGGCCATCCTCGCGGTGCTGGGTCTGGGTGTAATCGCAGCGCTGCAGCACCACAACGTGAAGGGCTCCATTCTGGTGGGCATAGTCGCTATCTCCGTCGCCTACTTCGCCGCAAAGTCATCGTGGCCAACCCAAATCTTTGCCCTCCCCGTTTTCAAGCTGTGGGACCTCGACTACTCCGGATTCCTTGGTACTCACCCCGTCACCCTCCCCTCCTCTCCAATTTTCCACACACACACACGCGCGCGCGCGGGCTCTCTCTCTCTCTCTCTCTCTCTCTCTCTCTCTCACACACACACACACACACACACACACACACACACACACGCACACACATTCTCGCTCGCACACACACGCCGGTTGTGGAAGGTGTGTGTAAAGGTGTCAGTAGTCACCTTAGAGGAGAGGGGAGGTAGTGGCTTACGCAAGGTGTGCCGTCGTTGTTGTGATTTGCAGCTGGCGATGCGGGTCAGATGTCCGCGGCGCTGTCCTACATGCTGGTGATGATCTTTGACATCGGAGGCGCCATGTTTGGGCTGGGCAACCTGGCGGGTATCTTGCAGGAGGGAGTTGTGCCGGGTGCGACGTGGGCGTTTGTGGCGGCTGGGGTAGGTAGCCTCGTCTCCGCCTACATGGGCAGCACGCCGATGATCATCGCCGCGGAGGGAGCGGTGGGGATCAAGGAGGGCGGCAGGACGGGCCTCACCGCCATCACCACCGCATGCTGCTTCCTCATCGCTCTTTTCTTCGCGCCCCTCCTGCAGGTGACCTGTCCCCTGCATCGCCAAGCGCGCTCGCCGCTTGAACACCACCCAATCAACAACCTTTCCCATGCGCTCTATATATGTTTTTGTTATCTCAATGCCACCTCTTGTGATATAGGACTATTTGGTCAAAAGACATTAAATATTTTCTATTAATCTTGCCCGTTTCATGATAAACCTGTTGTGGTATTCTACATTCGTTTCATTGGTATCATATTTGCTGCATGGGGTGAGATGAGCCGCAGTTTAGTGGCAACGCAAGGTGGTAGGTCACCCATTGTATAGCATACGCAGCTGCTCCACTTCTTACCGTCTACGATGTCTGAGGATGTTGGGTGTGCTGCAGGCTGTCCCGAGCACCGCCACCGCGCCCGTGCTGGTGCTGGTGGGCGTGATGATGATGGGGGAGAGCAAGCACATCAACTGGGGCATGATGACCACCGCTGTGCCCGCCTTTCTCACCATCGTGATGCAGCCCTTCACCTTCTCCATCTCCCACGGAATCTACGCAGGTGAGTCACCCCGTCAACACCCCTCGCCTCCTCCAAGCAAGCGGATGAGTTCCCTTTGCCATAAACGATGTACACATGCCTCAAATGACATCGCAATTGTATGTTATTGTCACTGAAAGCCCACGAACGTCAGGCATATGAGGTAGCACTTGACTGGCACCTTTTTGCACACTACTTGGCTGTTGCGGAATGTCCAGAGTGTGAATCATTAACTGTCGCTTTCTTGCATGCTCTGCCGCCAGGTATCCTCTTCTACATCCTCCTATTTTTCCTCACGGGCGACTTCATCACCGCCGCCAAGCAGCTCATCTCCCGCGACGACCGCGGTGAAAACGACATGGAAGAGCCACTTCTGCTGCCATCCGAAGAGTGAGGGCCCACTTCCTCAAACCCACCATCGTTTCCCTGCCTCTGCAGCACACCTCCCATCGACACACTGCCCATCTGCTGCCGGGGATGAAGCTGCTCGTTCAAACTCGCTGATATTATTTCAGGGTTGGATCATTGTTTGCTGACTGTTGCTGCTCTCCATTGTCATGGGAATGTTTTTTGTGCAGGAATGGAAGGGAGGCGCCCCAGACAAGGCACAGTGAGGACAGCTTTCTGCAGGTTGTTGGCCGCAAGGCAAGCAGCTTCGCTACGGTGAGTCTCTCGCTCCTAACATTACTTTCCTCGCCATGCACGAATTGCGTGATGTGATAGGGGGGTTGGCATACTGTGTGGTGGCTGACACTATGTGCGTGTGTGTGTCATATGGTGCAGTCTCCGCCAACATTTGAGTACAACACGCACCAGGTGCTGCTGGGCTCGCCCAACTCCGGGTCTGGATCGCTCGGGCAGAGCAGCCGCGAGTAGTCGGCACACGAGCCCGCTGCACCCCCCATTGCACCGCTGCCAACGATATACACCGCCCTGACGAATGATTGGGGCTAATTTAAGGAGTGGCACAAGTCAATGGGAAACGATTGTAACTTATATCGGATCTGTGATTATCGTGAGAGGGATGAGCTTGTTTGTACAAAATGGCCGTGAAGGACAATACCTTTCTGTTCTCAATGCTTGTCACTCCCCCCCGGCGTCCCAATTGCTACTGACGGTATTTAAGAGTACGTTGTGGCGCCCCAAGGCATGCAAGTCATCCCTCAGTGATATCTCTGTCCGACAGTGCAGCCCATCCACATGCGTCTTCGCCCGCTTCTCTTCAGATTGCGCATCAACCCGTCCGTCGTGATTTCCATAACCCTTTTGAGTGCCAATTCGCAGTGGAATTTGGGCACCACTGACTTCAGTAAATGCGGTGCACGTTGGAGCGGTTGTTGCAATTTGATCGTCGCCAATTCATAACCCAAATACTTAAAATAAGTCACAAAGCCATCCACCCTATGGGGAAGGGGTCAACAAAAAATATCCGGCCATGGCCTCATATCCACTGAGCAACTGCCTGACGTACAACACCTGTCGCAAAGTCACACCCTGCCTTTGAGACATGACAGCCTCAACGCGCTATTTCATTACCTACAACGACGTCTGTTTTGCCCCTCACACCCCATTAATGACGCGTTTTCCCGTGTCGTTTGCAGTCGGAGACACAATCTCGTTTTCCTCTGGGATCGACGCCGGTGGTCCGCTACTCTCCTCCGCAGTGTCTAGCAGAGGCTGCGAGGTCTGCAGAAGTCACACACCCTTACCTTATATGCGGCAGTAGATGCGCAGTGGGTGCAAGCCAACAAGCAGGACTGTGTGTGGGTGTGTGTGTGACGTATCGCCAGAATGGAATATGCCGCCCCTCGTTATTACGCGTGGTAGCGTCGCCTGACTTTATGGCGTGCGTGGTGTGGTGTGTGGTGTATGTAGGGATGCTGTATGGCGATGCAGTATGGAGTGTGTGGTTTGCGGTGTGGGTCGCGTGCTATCTTTGTGTGTGTGTGTGTGGGGGGGGGGGGGGGGGGGGGGGCTTGGCTTAGGGCAGTGGGATGTGTATTTGTGTGGCTTGCTGGGCGATTTAATGTTAACACATGGCACGTCGCACAGTGGTTTGTGAACTGTGGTGTGGATGGTGCATGATGGCATGAGCATTAAGTCTGGTACACTGACACGCCCAAGGGGTGGAAAGACGGGATGAGGTGGGATGCGGTGTAGCACGATGGTATCTGGCCTGTGTTCGCGCTGTTAGTTGCTCCAATAGTGCGCAGTCAGTAGTGCGTGTTGTGTGGTTACGTAAGTGGTGAGTGTGTGTGTGTGTTTGGGGGGGGGGGGGGGGGGGGGGGGGTGAGTGGGTTCAACTGAGGAGTGCTGTGAAAAGAGCTTGTACGGAGCGGTGTTTGTTTGCACGCTTTATCTCTCAAGGCCTGATGTTGTGCGGTTCGGTGAGGTGAAGTGAAATGCGGTGCGATGTGTGTAGTATGAAGAGGAGGTGAAGAGTGGAGTGATGTATCCGCTGTGGTGCAATGAAGTGAGATGGGTTGGGTTGGGTTGGGTTGTGACATGATGTGGTGAGGTGAGGTGAGGAGTGGTGCGGTGTGTTGTGATGTGAAGACGCGTGACGCTTTGTTATGCGTGGCATATGATGTTGTGCGGCGGAATGTGTGGGATGGTGAGACGTGTAGGTGGAGCCATGTTGCATGGAGTGGCATGATGCACAGCAGATTCAAGAGAGGGCAGATCAGCGTGCAGAAAGAACAATCACTTACCAGGTTGGCCGCCCGGACCGCCGCAGAGTCGATGGCAGGCGAGCTAGCCACAATTCGGACGTCCGGGGCCTCCTTCGCGCACGGTTGCTTATCGCTCTGCGTCGACGACGGCGGCCTCAGCGTCCCCGGCAACGTCGCCGAGACCACGGGTGTAAGCTGTTCGGCAGAACCCCTGCTGGTGGAGGCCTGCAGCAACACCACAGGAGGGGGCATCACTGACCCACTACAACAACACTCTCAACCTATAAACCCAACCCAGGAGAGTGTCTAGACGTACAACAACAACATAACCTGTTGCTCTGCATTATAAACAAGACACACAAAGCACGATACGCAAATTGACATACCGTGTATATATATTAATATTTGTGGGAAAAAAACTTCTCTATTTCACTTAGAGCTCCTCACGGTGCTTATCACTGATGCTAACACTTATGTCTCTTTCATTGCACCCTCATTTGGGTTGCATGTGCATTTCAGAGACCACCATACACGTCAGTAGTGCTATTGCCCATTAAGAAGCAATAAGAAGCACATTGTACGGTAAATGCCGAGTGTGTGTGTAATCCTTTTGACTCTCGTGCATGCACACCACTCACCTGAATCGGCTCCTCAGCATCCTGTAGCATGATCTCCAGTAAGCGCACCACCTCCGCACAGGCTGGCCGCGTTCCGGGGTCCTGACGCCAGCACTTGTTTATGAGGCGGCGCAGGTTTTCGGGGCAGTCGTTCGGGATGGGGGGGCGCTCGTTGTTGAAGGCCACCGCGACGATGATCTGGCAAAAGTGGCTGTACCCCTTCCAGGGCGGCTGCCGCGTGTACATCTCATACAGGATGCAACCGAGGGCGTACACGTCCGCTTTCTCGTCGAATTTTGGTGAGTTGAACTGCTCGGGCGCCATGTAGATGGGTGTGCCGCCCGTCTGCGTCATAATGTAGCTCTTAAACGGATCTTTGCCACGCGAGATACCGAAATCGATAAGCTTGGCATGCCCATCCGAGGTCAGCAGCACATTGTCTGGCTTCAGGTCGCGGTGCACCACAGTGGGGTGTAGGTACGCGAGTGCTGACGCAATGTCATGCCCCAGCTCCAGGATCTCCTTGTAGGTCAGCGGCGGCGCCTTGTCGTCGTAGATGCGAGATGCCAGCGAGGGGCCCTCCACGTACTCTAACAAGATGCACACATAGGGCTGGCGATGCACACATCAGTGCAGGCCAGCAACGACGTCAGTCTACCCTAAGCAATGACTTCAAAGTCCCAAACATACCAGCATAAGCTCTCCAAAACCACTGCCGGTGTGGTGATCATATGCAACATCAGGTATACTAATCCACCTCCGACAAAGTCACTTGCCAAGTGTATGTATGAGTATGCTTGCGCAAGCACGTGAGCAAATGTTTGGTGTAGGTATGGTGGAAGGTGCGGCTTGATGTGCATGGTGTAGGTGAGGTAAGGTAAGGTGCGGTGCGGTGCGGTGTCGGGTGAGGTGGTGTGATATAGTGCGCTGCGCTGCGGTGTAGTGCTGGTGGTGTTCACGCGAGGGCGCGTGTGTGTGGTACGTGAGTGTCTTCGTATCTATGCATGCACAGATGTCTGGATCTGCGTGGTTAAAGGTGATTATCTGTGCGTAAATGCGCGCGTATGTGTGTGTGTGTGTGTGTGTGTGTGCATGTGTGTGTGGGTGAGAGAGAGCATGTGTGTGTGTATATGTGTGTGTGTGTGTGTGTGAGAGAGAGTATGTGCGTTGTGTGTGTCTCTGTGTGTGTGAGAGTGTGTGTATGTGTGTGTTCGCGTGCCTATGAGTATGTGTGTATTGTGTGTGTGTGTGTGTGTGTGTGTGTGTGTGAGCACGTGTGGTGTGTATGTGTGTGCATGCGTATTGTGTGCGTGCGTGTGTGTGTGTGTGTGTGTGTGTGTGTTTTGTGTGAGAAAGTATGTGTGTGTGTGTGTGAGTATGTGTGCGTGCGTGTGTGTGTGTGTATATGTGCGTATGTGAGTGTGTGCGTGTGTGCGGGAGAGAAAGAGAGAGAGTGTGTGTGTCTGTGCGTGTGAGTGTGTCTGTGTGTGGTGTGTATGTGTGGTGTGTATGTGTGAGAATCGGTATTGTATGTGTGTATGTGTGAGTATGTGCGAGGGTATGCGTTGTGTGCGTATGTGCGCATATGTGTCTTATATGTGTGTGCGCGTTCGTTTTGTGTAACCGTGTGTGTGTGTGTGTGTGTGTGTGTGTGTGTGTGTGTGTGTGTGTGTGTGTGTGAGTGAGCGCAAGCGTGCATGCGTCTGTGTGCGCTATATAGGGGGGGGGGGGGGGGGCACACCTGCACTAACGAGGCGCCAAGGATGCGCACGATCTGCTTACAGTTTTGAAACTTGCTCATTAACTTCACCTCCGACACAAAGCTGTTCATCAGCTCCTCCTGGTCTCCCTGGTAATAGCGCGAGAAGAGCTTGATCGCGGTGGGCTTCCCCTTGTAGGTCCCCTTGTATACGTCCCCAAAGGCGCCACCCCCGATGCGCTTCTCGATGAACGGCTGCACATCCCTCTGAAAATCCACCTCCAGGTCGCAAGTGTCCCGTACCTCTCGCAGTGTGCCGAGCTGCCACAGCGGCGGCAACGGCTTGAAGCTTCCCATGCGCGCCAGCACGGCAGGCGTCACAGGCACCGGCTCCAGAGACTTGAAGCCGCCGCTGAAGGTCTGCACCAACCTAGGGTTGTTCTCGTGGTACGCCTCGTGCTCGTAGTAGTCCAACACCGACTGAAAGCCGGTGTTGGTTGTCGCCAGAATGATCTGCCGCTTGGCCTCCGCCTCCACCTTCCTCTTCTCCTCCGCCTCCTTGTCTAACTCTGCCTGCGTCTTCGGGCGCTGGTCACGATAACGAATATGTACTGCAGCGTTAGCCCTCATAGCTTGTGCGTAAATATAAACAGCACAGAAGACAATGGTCCGGCGATGAATGTGGGGTCAGCGCAGGGATGGCTCACCTGTTTGCCAGTGAATACCATCGGGTCCGAGTCTTCCGCTGGCCAGTAGCTGCCCACCTCGCGGCCCGGGTTCTGTACACCACTGGCAGAGAAAGGCGACTTGAATGAGCCAGGCGCAGCGGGTTCGGGCTGTGACTGGGGAGGGGGTGGCTGGAACTGGTCGAAGAACGCTGTGTTCCACGCGTCCGGGTTCAGAGCATCCTCGGCGCGATTACCCCCCGCCTGCAGAACACAACACCGAACAGGAAACAAAAATGGCGCACTGTAAATCACTTCACGCTCGGTTCACCCCCACACCCGGAATTTCTCAACTCACTTGTGCGTTTACATCCACCAGTCGAGCTACAGGTAAGAACTGTGGGGGAAGGGGGAAAAGAGATGAGCACCCCTACGGCCCCTACCGTCATTGGAACACTGCTGTCGCCTTGGTTCGTAGAGCGAAGATAGTCCTCATACTTTGTGCGGGCCTGCAAATAATGTGGTTTCACAATCAGAGGGGGGGGGGGGGGGGGGGGGGGGGGGGGGGGGGTTGTGTAGATGATGATGAGGATGAGATTGAGGATGCTGCTGTGTGAAGCTGACCTGCTCAAAGCGGCTCTCCTTGAACATAGGCACTAAAGGACGGCGCTTGCGCTTTCGGTGGAAGTAGTGCAGGCACACGAGGCCGACGATCATGAGTACGAGCAACACTCCCAGAACGGACAGCGCTACCGCCAACAAGTTGACGGGCGGGTCTGGCGCTGGACACGCCACATTGGCGATGATTCCGGTCGCGGAGGCATCGATGCAATCCGGGACGATGCATAGCTGCATGCACAAAGAGTGGCGAGCAGTCAGACCACTGCAGGTAGAAAGGCCATACGTATCTATTGACACCATAGAAACACGAACTCGAACACACAACATCAGCTCACCTGCTCATTGAGGGTCGTCAATTCAGTGCGTCCCAGACACATGCGTCCATTATCTTGCACATCAAGGGCTGTGAAGCGGGGCGTGCCAGTGTTCCAATCCGATGGGATGGGGCCCGTGAGGTTGTTGAAACCCACGTCAAACTCCTGCAGCGGTAGCCACGAAACTTGGCCTCTTCTCCCCAACCCGTCGTGAAAGTGAAACATAATGCTGCAGGCATGCAATTCATAGAGTGGGTTACAGCCCCGACAGATGAAAGATGGCCTGTCGCAATAACCTGCAATTCGACGATATTCGACCACTCCGGAGGTATATCCCCAGTCAACTGCGCGGTTCGCATCACAAAGACGTCCAAATTGACTAGGTTGCTCCACTCCGGTGGAATCGTGCCAGAAATAGACGACCTGTGCACAGTAAAGCGCTGCATGGGCCGAAGTGCTGACCACTCGAGCGGCAGGGGCCCAGTGAGGCAGCCATCCATTCCCGGGTTCCCCGCACAGTCCGCGTTTGAGTTCACCACCTCACTGATCAACACATTCAGACATCACGCCTCAGAAAATACCGCCAGCACGTCCCAACACACACGTCTCTGCAAGCGGCTACGCGATCAGATGAGATGACCAGGAGCAGAACAAGATGTTTTGGCCAAACTCACAATACTTGTAGGCTGTTGATGAGCCCCCACGACGGCGGAATCGAGCCCGTGAGCGCAGAGGAGTGTAAAACCCTGCACACGAATAGCAAAACATCGCTTACCCTCACGACAAACATATTCAGTAGCAATTCTTAGCACAGCAGTCAGGCTGCCTGCTGGCCCCGAAACCCAGCCCCCACTCACAAAGTCTGCAAGCTCCCCATCGCTTCCCATTCTGTGGGCAGAGCACCAGTGATGGATGCACTCCGCACGGTGCCTGGCGACCTGACAGACCTGCAAAATGTGTAAGACGAACTATAAGTAAAGTGTATGTACCACAATTTTTCCAGAAATATGAGTGAGATCGGTGCGGATGCGGATGTGTTGCCGAAGAGGGGGGTCGTACAGTACTTGGAGATTGGTGAGTGCACTCCACTCCACAGGCAATCTCCCTGTGATCTCCATTGGGTCTCTTTGCTGTGACAGGGTTCTGCAAGGATGGGGGACAAAGCAAGTGATGCAGGGTGCCAATGCACAGCCCACTCTTCACAATTGCACACATGCACAGGCACCTGCTGTGCGTACATGTTTGTAAGCACCGGCGCCAAAGCGCTCCACGCAGCTGGCAGCGTGCCGGTGAGTGTTGGACCGTTAAACCCACTAAACAGACAGCACGCCCATTCAATCAGCACGGGTCAGATGTGAAGCAAGCCACGGCACACACACACACACACACACACACACACACACACACACACACACACACACACACACACACACACACACACACACACACACGCACGCACACCAATAAAGCAGCACAGAGAATGCAGCGAGACTGATAAACATACATCCTTCCAAGGCTGCTCAGCCCCCCAAACACGTCCGTGGTCCCAATGTCGATGATCATCCCCAAAACTTCTGACCCCAGCTCTCTGCAGGCCGTTACAATTGAATCAGAGGTAACCACGGGGAGAACGGAGGCCTTAAGAGCGCGCACAGAGGGGAAAAGTGTTGGGGTCAAGGGTGGGGAATAGTGTAACTCACACTTGAATGACATATGTCACATTTGTGGCTGCAGGGTTGAAGCACGCCACTCCCGTCCAATCGCAAACGCTAGTACTTTCCAGCCAATCGGTCAGATATATGTTGTTGGGATCCACTACCGCCTTCCACGCGAGCAATATCTCCTTGTCCGTCTGTATGGAAGTCTGTGCCCCGGTTTGGAGCGCCAGCCCTGAGGATTCGCAGCACCGAACAGATGAGCACACAGCCTCCTCAACCCCCTCAACCCACACACACACACACACACACACACACACACACACACACACACACACACACACACACACACACACACACACACACACACACGCGCGCGCGCGCGCGCGCGCGCATGGACGCCTGAACACTATCCATGCTAGCAAAGGTGTCCCAGGGTAGAGGGGAGGAGCGGACTGACAAGGTACCTGTCATGATGACCACCCCCAGCAAAGCACAGCCTACCGCCAGACTTCTACTGCCCTTTGCCCTTGTCCGCATCCTAACAGCTGACTGATTCTGAGCTTAAACCCTGCTGCTGCCTCAGCGCTCCAGAGAGGGCTGATCTGCTGAACCTGCACCGATTGGATACTGAGTGATTTAATTGCCAACCCAAAAAATCAGTGCACAATAATAAAAAGCGCAAACTGCAAACGTTGAGTGCAGTGACTTGCGGGTGCAGGGGATTTCGCAGTGGGCAGATAGGCCCCTGTAGCTGCCGTATATCACAAGGACCGTGCCTGTAGCCTTGCCTGTGTTCCTCTGCTCCACAGCAAGCTACTCAGAAGGAATGCAAATGTAGGTTAATACGTATTACACTGTTCACTTATACAAACCGATTTTTACAGAAAAGCGGCGAGAGGAAGGTCGAGGAATAATGACTACTTGGGCGCGCTGAGGACAGTGTTCTGCATGAGAAACCACTGAAATATACGGTGCTCAGGCTCTGGGAGCTGCGGTAGTGAGGGTCCTGCATACATCCCTCGGCCGGAAGTCGAACTCAAAGAAACCCTCGACGGGGGATGGTACCAGTACAGGTTCAGATGACAATTCGGCCGGTGGCCTCCGCTGCGGTGTGCCTCGCGTTCGACCTTAACGCGACGGAATAATAACCTAGAGGTGCCCAAAATACAGAGCTGCACCTTGGCTACATGATGCAGGAGAGGTCTGGAAGATCAGGGAGGGGCTCGCCAAGGCATATGTGTGTGGCGAGGGCTCACCTGGAGGAGTTACTCGCGCGCCAACTCGGATGAGGGAAAATATACGAAAAGGATAATATTGGTCCGGGTAGTACTCGGTGAAATGAGTAGGAAGAGTGTGGCACCTCCCGCTTGTCTCCACAACAAGGTATGCCCGGCTAGGAAAACGCCACTAGCAACTGCAGGCGGGTGGCGCTGAGGGCGTGCCTTATTCTACGCTGTGCGGTGACACCCTCAGCGACTGCACTCGAGGCAGGACGGCGATGGCACATCTTCTGCGCCCGCGCAATAGGCCTGACCTGTACTTTCAAACTTGCTTTATGTACTGAACTGACTGATATTATCGCTACTTGTTTTTTGTTTTTTTTTCGCGCGCCCCCGGCCCGGGATATGGGACTTACAGGTTTAGTTAGGGTTTAACATTGCTTGTACAATATCATTACATGTACCTGTACATGCAAATTGATTTTGCCGGTTTTTTATTATTCTTTTTTGCACCCCCGGGATACTATGGGACTGGCAGGTAAGCCCGCACCGACACCCTCTGCAAGCGGTGTTTTTGTCGTTACTTAAAAATGGTTACAAGAAGAACAAAGCTCCCCGCAGCTAGCCTACCCCGCAACACTCGCTCCGAGATGTCTCTTCCCATACGTTTCGGAGGCATGGGAGTGGGGGACTTGGTTGCCTTGGCGGACGCGGCCCATGTCGGAGCGGCCGGTTTGGCAATGGGCTCAGCTATCCGTTTCCTCACAGCACAAGATGCTCGCGTGCGCGGGGACTCCCAAGACGAAGTTCCGATGGAGCCGACCATGTATGGACGGCTAGCGACTGCTATGACCAAAGCAGTGTCCCGAAGGCACGGTACACCGGACGCAGACGACGGCGACAACGCACCCATGTGGTCGTTAGAACTCGCTTCGTCGTGGGCGCGCTTAGATGATGCGTGCGGTTCTCACGCTCTCGCCGAGTCTGGACCCTTGATAACCACAGCCTTAGCGATGCTTCCCCCGCAACGTCCAACGGTGGCTCGCGCAGGCTGCGTAGGTGAAGCCCGATCAAACAACGAGCAGATTTCTCGGTCCCTTGATGGTCTACCCTCGCTCGTACCCCTGTCGGTGTTTGCCACGGAGATCTTTCCAAAGCTACAAGCCGACATCAGTGAGCGCGTCAACTTGCTTCGCTTCGCGAAGCTCGCTCCCACGTTTTCCAACCGCGCTCGGCCGGAGTCTAGGCGTTTTGTCTCTCGTCTCGGCCATGGTGCCCTTGCGTTTTTGGCTTCGGACCCGCCTACTTCCGGTCGCTTGGGCGAGCTCCGTGACAAGTTCCCTGAGCACTACGACGCGGTTTTCCGCGTCGCGGTCTGTCGCATCTTCGGCCTACCCTCATCCCGCATCCTCTCTACTCTACGCTCCCCCACTGCTTGTGCTTCTTGCCATCTCTCGGTTCAAGCTATGCGTCGGCGGCGGGTGTTGACATGTCGGACGATGCGTGGGCCACTGCTTTCGCGGACCATTTGGCTCGATGCGGCGGAGATGCTTCGGTCCACACCGCTCACTTTTGGTTAGTGACGGCCCTTGCGGAAATCATCTCCGAGGTTCGTGGCGCACTCGGGGTTGGCGTCGAAGTTCGCACAGATCCCACGATGTTAGTTCAACTCCCCAACGGCAACGACGGTCTCCCCGCGGATGTGGGTGTCTTGCACTATCACGGCATCCGAGGCTCAAAACTTGCCCTTGATGCCGTGGTTTCCGGTTTGTTCGGCGTTCTAGCCCCCGTCACCCGAAGTCGCTCTCCGCCGTGCTGAGAAGACCAAGTTCGAGAAGTACTCCGAAGGGGTGAGGAGTCGGCCCGACATCCGTTTCATTCCCTTTGCTGTCACGGAATTTGGTACTCTCGGCGGCCACGCCACGGCTTTCCTGACGGAGCTAGCCAAGCAGGCAGCCGCCTCTAAAGGGATGCATGTGGGCAAGTTGTTGGCCGCATGGCGTCGAAAGGTCTCTCTCGCCGTCCATGTTGCTCACGCGGACAACGTTTTGCGCGGTTTGTCCGCCGCTGCGGACGGCGTAGAGGCCGCTTCTTCCTCGGCCGGGATGCCTTATCCTGCCACGGCGCTCTTCACCCGCGCCATGGGCCGCAAACGTCCCCGTGCTTCCTCGAGCGGTGCGTGAGGCGCCGCATGTCGCTTCCACGTGTTGCATTCTTGGCGTGGCCTTGTAGTTTCCTTAGATTAATCTGCTAGGTTTGTGCACAATGTAGTGCTTTCCTTTTGCCGTGCTTTGGATTCCGTGACCCTCTTGTCACTCTTGCCCTTTTGTTTCCCCTCCCACTTTCCCTGTCCGTGCTCATCTTGTTCTTCGTGTAACCAATTCATATTACAAGAAGAACAAGATGAGCACGGACAGGGAAAGTGGGAGGGGAAACAAAAGGGCAAGAGTGACAGGTGACAATTCGTTACTTACAAAGCATGTGTAAGCTCCGTTTGCCAAAAGTGATGATCCCTTATATTTTTTGCACGCAAGGGTCCTAGGGCCCGATACATACCCTAATCGAGGGAATCAGGAGGGTGGGTTGCGTGAGCTGTGCTCGCGCAAAGGCAAAAGGTGGACAAACTCTTTGTGTCGGCGCGTCATATATAGGGGTGACGCTTGTCCGTGTTTTACCACTTTGACATGCGCAATCTAGCGGTTAAAATTTGCAACGTCGTGGCAACGCCCGATTATTCTCGCCACCATTGTGACTTAAACCTCTATAATATCAATATGACCATTAACAATGCAAGTGGAGGCTCCGTTTGCCATGTTGTCGCCATTGGGCGGGTTGATCGTAGGCTGGCCACCCTTGTGTGTAAGCTAGCCGAAGAAGAACCACTCTGATCGTACTCCAAGGACAGTTGGGTCGATGTAGTCTAGGACTGCGCCCGACTCGGTGGACCAGCCGTCGAAGTATCTATTGAAATTAAAATTGTTTACAATACCGTAATTAACCGGTTGTTGTCTCTGGGCCCTCCCTGTACTGCCCAGTGGGGGAGTCACGTTACAAGGGCTAGACCGTGAACCACTAATCCCGACCTCTCCATTGACATTAGCGATACCGTCTAAAAACATACCCGTAACCGCCAAGCAAGGATTTTTTTTGTTGATCTATACGTATTTTTTTCGATACAATTTGAAATTTAAAAAGTGTCGCTACATGTAGTCTCCACGATACGCGACCTACTCCAGCCGTTGCGGGGACGATGATCAGCGAGGCTGGTCAGCTTGAGATGGTTGAGGCGGACCTGCCTGACCTCGGCTCTTGTGCGACTCCGGTCGTGCCGGAGCTAGGGAGGAAAGGCAGGTGAAAAACCCCTCGCTCATGTCGTCGACGGTCCCGTCTCGATCCGTGCTTATCCCCGCCCGAGGTAATAGTTGCTCCTCTCGACGCAGCTCGCCACCTAGCCGAGTCGTCTCTCCTCCTTCGGGGGCTGGGAAGAGAAAATAACTAGGTTGCAGACGGTGTCCGACTGGCTCTCCTGCCCCCGTGCCAGATATTTTCATGTCCCATGTCCTTGCTCCGTCTGTTTCTAGCACCTATATCATCGCGTTGTGGCCGTCCGTACCCTCCCCCGGTGGTTTACGTTGTTACGGGGCCGCCTTTATGAGCAGTGTGCCGTTACGATAACCCTAGGCACACTGCATGAGGCATCCTTTCGATAATCGGGTACCGACTAGGGGAGGGGTGGGTCGGACACAAGGATCGAGTCGCCGAACCACAAAAGATATTGGGTACGGGAATATTTTCCAAACCCCCCCCCCATTTTTCCGGCGGCGGATGGTCCTAAGAACCGCCGCCGCCGGACCGTGTCGCTCCTCCAGCTGCGACCGTCCTCCATCTTGCGTAGCCTTCAATCTCCCCCCAGTGGAGGCATAAACTCATAAGGTTGTCGGCAGCTAGCGAGCTCCATACCATGGTGCTTCTTCCCGGTTGTCCGCCGCCAGCTCCAACACCCTCGTCCCACCGTTGATCCGTCCGTATTCTTCTTCGCCAAAAAACATTTCGCAAACATCGTTCCCGCCGTGACGAGAGAGTATATGTGAGAATTTAGTCGCGGAAAAAACATTTCGGACTGGCCGAGCGGGAGATCCATGTGCTAGTTTACGGATATTATGCTTTTCCAAAACCCTCCGTACGGTGCTTCCCGAGAGCTGTTGATCCCGCGGATCGCAACTGCCGGTACCTCGTTTAGCCCCCTACCGTGCCATGCATGGCACGGCTACGGGGTTAGCAGCGCCCACCGCGTGGAGGTAGAGGTAGGTGCCGACGGGCATGCGAGCGCACCCCCCTCCGGAGCCGCCGCCATTGCGCCGCCGGCGGGCGCCCCGAAGTATTTACAACAAACCCTGAAAGCCTAAAAGCGATCGATAGAGTGACGTCCGAACCTCACGTCGAGTTCCGCAAAAACCGGGTCGAATTTCTAGTCGTTGCTGCCGAGGTGGCGGCTGAGCTTGTTGGCCCATACGTTGAGTGTTGAACGGATGTAGCGCGGTCGTAGGTTGATGTTGTTTGTGTCGAGTAAGCACCATAGACGTCGTAATCAACCTGACCCGCCAGTGATTGAAGTTCCTTTACGGGTGGCTAGTGTGCGTTCCGTGTAGCTCGTCCGATTACATGTCTTGCTTGTTGCGCGGTCTTGGCGAGTTTTGACTCCGGAGCGTAGAAGTAGCATGACGCTGTGTCGATGTCGATTCCTAGGTGGTGTCCGACTTTAAGTGGCGCCCGGAAGCCCTTGGTGGGTGGCGGTGCATGCCGAGACGGTCCATGAGGCTAGCTAGGCGTTGGCGCAAGGTAAGCGCTTCCTCCTCCGTAGCTACAAATAGTAGAAAATCGTAGACGTGGGGAAGAATCCTCGCGCCGCGCCAACGCGTTCGTCTAAGGTAGGTCTCGGTGCCGTTGCCTCATGTTGGACATGGTAGCTTTGGGTCTGCTGCTCGCATGAAATTCACGAAGGTGAGTGTCAGCTTGCATAAGTAGAAGGGGGGTAGGGACCAACCCATAGGCAGCCCCGCGAGTTGGTAGAACTGTCCGCGTACGTTCATGGTGAAGCTGTCTCGGTCCACTGGGTTGATGGAATGTTGTAAGTAATACCGCATTCGTATTAGTTGCAGATAGCTACTGTAAGCTACTCTAGATATGATTAGTACATGTCTAGATCGGACATACCGATAAACTATTTGACTCGGTACAGAGCTGTCGCTAGGCTACAGCTCTGACACTTCCGTTGTCCCGACACCACGCCTGTAGGCTGGTTGTCGCCGTAATTGTTCCGTTTGCGGGACTGTGACTGTAACTACGTTTGCGTAAGTTATCTTCCACACTAACTGTGTTTGCATGGTTCAATAGGTTATGGGCCCCCGCCTCACGTCACTCACGCGCGACAACCTGGTTCGGCGAGCTGCGATCGACACCTCTCCCGCAGAAGGCAAGTTTATCTAGACACCTAGTACTTTCAACTTGTAGTCGGCGGTATCGCCAGTATAAACTGCAATTTAAAACCCGCCACCACCCCTCTTAAGTCAGCCACTCGACGGAGATAGCCAGCCACCCACACCGACGCACTCGTCGTGTGTGGACAGAGTGCACACAGGTCCAAGCTGGAGAACGGGGGGGCGCACCATCGGGTGAATACGCATCCACAGGTTGCACGCCAGCCGTAGCTTACCTTTTTTTTATTTCTATATTATCT
>JAPMLY010002074.1:0-22500 GCA_026401115.1 Tetraselmis chui
ATCACTGCTGCGCTTCTGATTGCATCTGACGTGGTTCTCGCGCTGCTGTGTTGCCACCAGACGAGGTAGATACTGCGCATGTGCCGACCCAGGAGGTGCGTTTATATGCCCAGTTGACCTGATTCGCTATGCCGTGACCCATTACTGGAACCATCAGCCGCATTGATTTATACCCATGCTGCTGTGGATAGGACTGGCTTTCTATATCGGTATTGACATTTCCTTCGCTCTTTGTCTCGTTACTGTGCACAGACCTACTCGCCCAGTGAATCTCTCAGGGGGGGGCAGCAACGCAGGCATACAGCGGGAGAAGCTGCACAACAGCCGTGGATAGACAGCCTGCTGTTCAATCTACCACCGAAGTATCTCTTCAGCTGTGCAGTGGGCTGCAACAAATCTCAGGCCAAGTAAGGAGATTCCCCGTTGACTCTGTGCTTTGTATGAGCCCCCAGCTGAACGAAAAGTGTATTACTGCAAACAAACTGTCAACAAGGTACTGTGAGAGAACACACGAGCTCCTGATGACACTACTCTGGCTCTCTTCTTTTGTAGCAGCGCTTCTATGTCCCCTGCTGTGTGTGCAGCCACCGGCCTGCATCTTCTGTTGTTCTGATGATGTTTGCGTTGGGCATTGCAGGTTTTGTATCAATGGGCCCAAGGACGTGGCGGAGCTGTTGAGGCAGTGCGTGGGCGTGATGCCGGAAATCAGGGAGCCTGTGCGGCCAACCCACCGCCGGTCAGTATCGATGGCTCGCAGCATTTTGGCATCAGAGAAATTGCAAGCTCTGGGCCTCTGTACGTCCCCGAACACGGCACCTGCACAGGCAGGGCTTGCAGACGTGTCCAGCAGTAAGAGCAGCCTCTCTGGCTCCAGTGTATGAGCGCCTTGAGCAGGTCACACGTAAACTGGGCACTGTACTTCACAGCTAATGTACTCTCTATTTCAGCAGTACTTCCGCTGCTGGTACGATACCATTGCTTGTGACTCTAGCTTACTTTCTTGAACCCTTAGTTTGGTTGTATGGTTTTGAGGTGTGACACTGTGGTACAGTGTGGCAACGAATAATATGCGGAGCTCTAGACTACGAGAGAGAGGGTATGCGAAATATGTTTACCCTGCGGTGCTAGTTTGAGGAAGGGCAGGAACTTGTTGCGCCTTTCCATATTCATATTCAAAGAGGCAGGTACTGCTAATCAAGCAGTTCTTTCATGATATGATGCGACATTGAGAGGTCGCGTGTGACATTCCTGTCACATATTTCTGAGCCTCCACGCACGTGGGTCCCGCACCACCCCCAACCCATTGACACCCTGCAGTCGTACTTCTTCAAAAGCTGCATTCACAGTTGATATGAGGGGTGCCTTTGACTACCTTGTCGATTTCTGGCGAAAATCCGATCAGACAATGAACTAAGTAGGCACTGTCCCCGAAAAGCTTCACCTACTGACAGCTTTCTGCTCACTCAAGCCTGGTAGCGATCTCAAACACATGTTTTGCTGGTGCGCTTTGCTACCCACACCAATAATCTTTCTATCTCAAGAGGCTTTTGCCCGGTACATCACTGTCGGCTGCCGCTACATTGAAGCATATAATGTCCATGTCCAGAGAGGTAAACCGTGCTGGGGGCTCAGTGCGCGGGCATTGAAGCAGCAGCCCCTGTTCTTTGGCATTGGAAAATGTGTCATTTTTATGACGCAGCAGCCCGTTTTCCAAACATGGAGATGTCTGTAGCAATGCGTGCGTACATTGTTGACCTGGCGTAGCCAGAGGGCCAATGTTGTTCCGAGAAGGTGGCTTTCCTGAGTGGATACCGAATTCCTTGCCAAGCGAAGCACGCGGAATAAATCCTTCACACGTCGCAATCGAGATCACTTTGCACCGTTTGCTGCTCCTTGCTTTGTTGTTCTCCAAATCTACGTCTGAGTTGATTTCAGTCCCAAGTACGCTGTGCTGAGTTGCATTAAGAGCTGTAAAGTCAACAACCTCACCAAACTTTAGGGCTGCTTCCTTTGCGTCAAAATTTCTTGTTAGGGGATGTACAATTTTATCGGCCTCTTCGTTTTTCTTTGCTGCCGGCTGCTGCTGCTGCTGCCCTTGCATAAGTGAAGTATGGTGCTTTTGCAGTGTGTCACCAAGCTCAACTATAGAGCTTGGCTGTCTGGGAATTACCGCATTAGCTGAAATTGGGCGTTGACAGCGCCTCACACTATCAGTGCCCATAGACAGCATTTGGATGTCAATAGATGCCCGCCAGTGCTGGGCTTTTGGAACGTCAGCGGCTGCCATATGTATCTTGTTGCACTTCGGTGGGTCAGCGGTCACGACAGCGCTCTCAGGTGCTGCTTCAGAGGATGGCTGGGGCGACTCCAAACGCGAAACGCTATTTTTGCGAGCCATTTTCTGCCATGTACTGTTTGACGCGCCGTCGCTTGTCTTTCGCCCTCTGGCATACTCTTTCCGGCCATTTGGTGCTGTGGCACCTTTCAGAAGGAAGCGCTTCCTCTGATAGCTCGCACAACATGCAGCAGACGACAGTATTAATCAGATGCTTACTAGAGTACATATATATAGTGTTTCATTCCTATTTCCAGCATATGCTGTTTCGTTTTGCGTGGCCACCTACTCTTAAGCACAGAAATCACGGACTGCGGATGAAATGACACGCAACTGTTGTTTGCACTTGCTTATGGCAGTCTGTTCATAAAATTAGTTTCTTGGCTGTCTGATGCTACTTTGTCATTAGAATTTATGCATCCCTTGTACGACCTGGAGGATGTCGGGATACCCATTTGGCACACGTTTGCATCGCATAGACCACGGCTGGCCATATGACAGCCACCTGTTTGATTCAGTTGTTTGTGAATTTGCAACATATGGAGTATTTATCCTGCCATTGTGCTTCCAAATAACCTTCTCGAAGCAAAGTTGAGAAATTCTAAAGTATCCATTTATGTTTCAGGGTTGTCCTCGAGAGCAGCACAGCTTCAGTTTGCGGGCAGACACAGATGAAGGTATGTGAATATGCATGATTCACGCGTGATTAAGGCGAGGCGTACCTTTCCGCCCTGCCACGAAAGCATCGATAGGAGAGAGGCCGCAGGCGGGGCGGAGAGGTTGAGGTCCTGCATCAACAGGAGCAGAATGAATAGCGATCTGGCGAACATACATCGCGTGATGCGCCAATAATATATATTCACTTGTCTTCCTTATTATTTGTCTATGAGGTTGTCGTCAGAGTACCAAGTGCTTCTATTGTGGATAGACGGACTCTTCTGCAGGGCAATGGAAGTCACAAAAGTTCCGCGACTGGTCGACGGCTTACTGTCGTGTACTGAATAATGACGTGAGCAATGTCTGTGCGTAGTTGCGCAAGGCTGTGCTGGTGGCAGTTGACGCAAGGATTAATTTTCTTAACTGGCGGTGCAATAAATGCCCAAGTGCTTGTAGCGGGGCCCGCATTCAGGATGCTGCGACGACATGATATTTGAACGTACAGGTCGTACTCTTCAGTATTGAGATCCCACATCATGTGCTACCATACCCCGGTTGAGGACATATTTCCTACTGAAACTGGATGGATGTGTCCGTATCGGCTTGTTTCTCTAGCTAGAGTAGGTATTTCAAGAAACGGGCAAGGCCAAGGTGCCTACAGAGTATTGCAAAATAGCATTCAATGAACGAACAATGAGTGTTGCTGTATACCTTATTGTCCTTGTAATCATTTTGACTGCTCTGTAGTTTTTATTAATTCTGATGACTGCAAAATAATATGAAAATGAAATAACGACACAAGCAACCACCGGTATCGCGAACTTTCAACAGCTATTTGTGCTTTGACATCAACGTTATATCTACGCGCATACACCCACAATTCGGAATACCTGTACTTAAAACATTAGAGCCTCAAGTAATCTGTGTGGGGCAAATGATGACTAGCGAGCCGCAACTCAGACGGCGCAGCTTCGCCCGATATCTGTTGCTGCGCCAAACGAGACCAACCTGTGTGTCACTTAGCACCCGTCACGGATCGAGAGGCGTCGCCGATGTGTTTGGTGATAACTGGGCGCCTACATTGGGAGTCTTACGGACCAGAAGGGCACAGCGACGGTTGAAGATAACGCTCAAGCAGGGATAACTCGTCAATATATGCCCCGCGGCCATTTCTTTTAAATCCAGCAGGCGCTAACAAACATAGCCTGACGAGTTAGCTTCAGTTAAATGTTGACAAGAAAAGCTAAACGGCAAGGTACGAGTTTCTGCACAACGCGGTGCCCATGGAGCTCTCGTTGTGTTTACCTGCAGCACTGCCGCAGTCTATCAGACAAACTCGCCCCTTACTCTTGCGAATGGAAGTTAAAACGCCGCCTCGCCGGACGATGGGGACTTGTAAGCAGGTTTGAATAACCAACTGAAGAAAAAACAGGCAAAGCTGTCAGCTTCTAGCACAGTGTGTCGTAAATTTGTATACAATTTCAGTGGACAAACAGCTATTCGTTCTGCTGAGACGCCGAAACCAACGACGGAAGATGGTGACAGTCTGTAGAACGTTGAACTTGGCGGATAGGGAGGCGGCAGTGCAGGACATACGCAAACAAACCAAAACATAAGTTTTACGTACTAGCGCCATACTTTGGACTCGTGGGTAAGGCGTCAGCCAAGCACTCCTGGCCAGTTAAGCTACTTTCCCCTACATCACACGTGATCGACCCCAACGCAATAGAGCAAAACGAATTTTTTTTCAATACTACGTAGACGGGGGGGTTTGGTGTGCATGATCGAGAAAACGAGAATGCAAAAGCTTAGTATTTTAGTAATGCCGTGGGACATTAGTGCGGACGCTTCGAGTGAAACGTTTGCATGGCCAGGCTCGTTGGGAGCTGGAGGCTGGCAGCCCTTGCCAAGAACCGGGCGACTCGCGACGAAGTACAGTTGCCATCGTCGCGCTAGACCTCGAAAAACAGAAATTGCTACTACGTTCAGTTCGGCTGACGTATACTAATTTTGAATGCAGATAGCAGGGGCTCTCTCGCAATAGCAGCGCAGTCAAATACGGTGATGATTACTTCATGTGGAGTGGCTTCCCTGCTGTTCCGCTCGCTTCTAAACTGGCAGGCCACGGGACTCCCGGACATATCCGAGAATGCCCACGACCTGAGCAAGTGGGTGGTGATGCCAACTCTGAGCCGCGACAAACTTAATGCCTTTCCTTAATGTACACCATGCGGGTTACCATCGCTGTCTCTGCTACACCACTCGTCAACCAGAACGCTGCCTCGTTATGACTCAAACATATCCAGATATCCATGAGGAGGCAAGAAACAGCCGTGCGAGAAGAAATGGTCGCCTCGGCGAAAAGAAGGTCGCAGTTTCTTGAAGTGAAATCGACTCGTTTCTTTTGATTAACATTTTGAACGAAAAAAACCGAAATAAGCTGACAACCGAACCGAGGTTGGGCTTTATGGGGCGTGCTGAGTGCTCAAGCTGGCGTCGCCTCCTCCGCTCGCTGCCGTTTGGCCGATTGCTCACTCTTGCTGGACCTCGCGGCCCCCACCTTGCTGGCGCGGCGCTCCTCCCGCGCTGCCTTTGACAAGCGACTCTGAGAGTTCAGCAAAGGGCTCCTGCACTTTCGAAGCTTCAGGTCCAGAGTCTTGAGGCTGACACAGGAGGGAGGGGGGAGCAGGCACAATGAGGTGCGATGGCGATAAGAAAACAAGAGGAGAGCGATGAATCCGTCTAAAACCGGCGCTGAGAGTACTTTGCCCCATTATGCAAACTCTAAAAGCACAAGCCCTCGACCTTCCAATCGCAGCCCATGAAATTACGCACTGATCGAAAGTAGCATCGCCATACATCAATTAGCCATAGATGGGCTTCGTCTGACAGTAACACTAAAACGACTGAACCATAGTGCAACGTATTCGCGCGAACAAGGACACAATGTCCTTAGACTTCAATGAAATGATAGCACTAATGCTGCGAAAGAGATATGGGAGCAGAGGCCAGAGAGAGTGTGACATTTACTTGTCGCCAGACAGCTTCTCTGCGCCCGCCATTCCGAGCTTGTCAACCGCTGCAATCCCAGCCAAAACGGAAGCGGCCACGTCTTCTCCGCCATTCGTTGCGACGCTGCTCTCCACCGTTTCCCTCTTCCGCTGCAAAATGTGGTCGAGCACCGTCGCGAATAGGCCCTCCTCCTGCAAGGCAGGGATGCAAAGTCAGCCCAATGCGCCACATCGACGAGAGTTGTGTTTCCTCCCTTTCAGGCCTCATTGTAACCCTTTTGTGCTTGTAAATCTATCCATCAACACTGACCGAAAAGAGATTGCGCTTCCTTTAAATTTCGACGTCCCATTAAGCTCGACATTATTAACCATTATTCACAATTCTACTACTAAATGACCGAACGTCGAGTAAAGTCGCTTTGGAATTGCAGACAGTGTGTTTTCGCTGCAATTCAAATCGGCATGCATATAGTGAAATTCTGCGAGCAATTCTAACGAGCAACATCGCTGACAGTCAGTATCCCTGTCGAAATTCTGCACTGCCAGTCGCAACATCACATCCACTTTCAATATCTTAAATGCATTTTTGACACAGAGTTCACTGCGTCGTATCTCTTGAATTCATTGCTAACGTTTTCCCTCCATTGAAGCACTTCAATGTTCCCAGTCAAAAGTTTCACAATGTTATACCCGATGCTGACCAAAACGACTGTTGACTTCGGTTGCCGCCACCCACCCTTCTATTTAGTTCCAAATCAGAAGGCCGAAAACAAATCAAAAGTCATTTTCGTGAGTATCAAATGTCACACTATTTTCAATAATTCATATTGAGCTTAAATATTTGTATTCCTCAGAACTGCCGAAACATGCGTGAAAAATCTTCAAAAAACCATTTTCTGGTGCCGCTCTCTCCTGCGGTCCTTTCTGATCTCTCTGCCCCCCCCTTAATTTAGTTTTTGTTCATTCGGACATCAATCAAAGTGTCCAGCCTGAATACACTCCTGCTCCATGAGGCCCACTCACCTTGGACAGCACTCGCAGACCGTTCTTCATCGCCGCAAGCGCCAGGAGGCCGGGAGGGTGGAGCAACGGCGCGTCGCTCAACTGCAGCGCATCGATCGCGCTGGTGGCCGCACTTCGAGCCTCCGCCAGTCGCGACTCTCCGCCCTCCTGCACCCACCACCGAATGGCCGGCACCATGGCAACAGAGATCAGAAACAGAGGGATACGAAACTGACGCGTTCTTCAGTGCCATAAAAGCAACAAACACAAGACTCAATTTGGAAAGCTTTCTTCGTTTGGGTGGCTGCGACTCATGCCTGAAAATTATAAGTGGTCACAAATTACTTGCTGCATTTGCTTTCCTTTGTTTGGGCAACTTTCAACTTTCTCCTTTGAAAGTAAGCTATTAACGCGTTCACTGCCACTGAAACAAGTGAACAAATATTTCAAATGGCACTCGTTAAAACTGGCCTGTGGCAAAGGACATATCCACTGACGCACGTACAGCAATGGGCGACTGCTGTCGCAGGCATATCTATCAGCCCTCGCTCTAAACCCATAAGAACCTCGCGATAATGAAATACGCGAGGAAAGAATCTTAAACGGGCAGAATTCAAAGAGGATTACCACAGCATACTTATCGAATGCTAATATGTACCCTTGAGTTGACTTTTAGAACAAGCAATGCATACAAAGATAGCCCCCCCCCCTCTCTGCCAGACAACCACACAAACACGCATTCACACACACACACACACACACACACACACACACGGCGCCCTTTTTAAAAACAATCCGATCTGAAATTGCGGAACAACAAATGCTTTCAATACACTGCAATTCTAGTTTGGCTCCAATGCGTATTCATACACGCAGCTTCATCTCTACTTTCATAAAATGGGGCTACAAATAATTGCAAAAAAATTCTTCAACATCTCAGTGACCCCCTAGTCCTAGACAATCTGTACCGGCTACTCTCTCCCCCCCCCCGCCCCCGCCCCCATTGAAACCGGTTTAGGGTTTCAATGCGACCCATATAAACCGTACAGACCTTCAAAAACTGGCGACTCATTCACGAAACCCCAACAAAGTACACTTAACCCACTTTTCTTTTCTGAAAGCACTGAAAAAACTATTGGCAAAACGCATATCTGCACATCAAGAGCTGCGCTCTGGCTAAGGGTTGGAAGAAATATTATGACAAGAGGTGAGTGTGATTTATTATCTATGTTCTTGGCTGAAGGGGGGGGGGGATATGGGAGAGGGAAATAATGCAAGAAGTTGGGAAAAAGGGCATACGAAAAGCGCCTCCGGCGCGCCGCCCTCCCGTCCTGCGCCCACCCACTCCTGCAGCGAGGCAAACAGGCCGTCCAACGGGCGGAAGGCATTGTAGATGACCATATCAAAGTCCACGGCCTGCAGCAGCAGCACCTCATTCTCCAGCACCGCGCCCTTGTAGTCTCTCAGAGACAGCCGCGTGCAGAGGTCCTCCACGTTGAGGTACGACTCCTCCACCTGCCGCGAGGGACAGGGGAAGAGGAAATCCGCTTGTCATTTCGTCGAGTAAACATATACTTTACAATTTCTATTGATGTACCGATCATTCAATGGTAATCCCGTCGAACAGCATAAACACGGCTACTAAGATTATGATTTTTCCTTTTTACTTAATATCTTATACTTCTGTGTTGCTATTATCGACGCTTTATATATTTTTGGTCTGGTTTTAGGGGAGGGGGGGTCCGTGAAGCTGTCGCTCAACCACTAGCAATCACTCGTGCAGCATAACTTGGGAACTTTTGAATAATGACAAATTTCCTGCGCATTGCGATTTCCAATTTTTTACGTTGGTGAGGACTCATCTCACGCCAAACCATTGCTCCACAGCCACCTCATGCCTCTCTTCACCTCGTCTCACTCATAAATTCCATGCACCCTAGTTAATGGTAAAGTTATGGCTATAACCTGAATTCCAAGTGTCCTTAAACGCATTATCGCAAATCCGCTCAATTATAACAACGTCCCACAATGCCTTTTCTTCAAAGGAGGGTGGCGAGAGGAAGGGGCGATATGATGCCGAGATGTTGAGTGTCCCTCACTTTATTTCATTTTGGTTTAATAATTGCCATACTCATTTTCAAAATCAACTCGGCCGCATTTACTGCTACTCATTTCTAGACTTTTCAATGAGGGGAACGGGGGGGGGGGGACCTTGCAGGCGACGTAAATGCAAGTCAGCATTAGCTTCACGGCATCATGCTCCAGGAGGGAGGTGCTCAGGGTGAAACGCTTAAACAACTGAATGGCCGAGGCGGCCACCTGTACGCCAGACCACGCCATCGGATCAAGAAGTTTCAGCCTTATACTCGCAATGAAAAGTTCTCAAGCCACGCCCGCATGCCTGCCTCCTGTGCTCCTTTCTCATATGTCCACCTTTCTTATCCTGGCCAACCATGGATACGGGAGGATAGAAAAGGAGGCGCCCACCGATGAAGAAGGGATAATTACATGGAGAACAAAGGGGGGGAGAGGGGCATGCCTTTGGGGGGAGGTGCAGGACGCTCCTGCACACCTCCTGAATCTTCTTCTGGTAATATTTTTGTAGTAGCAGGTCCTCTTCCAAGTCGAGCGGCTGCCACTCCTCCTCGCGCGCCACCCCCTCCAGCTCTTCCGCCCAAAGCTGACACAATCCCCCGACACACACACACACACACACACACATTCACACACACACACACACACATACACACACACACACGCACACGCGCGCGCGCACATGCACACACACGCGCACATGCACACACACACACACACACACACACACACACACACACACACACACACACACACACACACACGTCAGTCACAGGAGCCGTCTCCCCTCTCACATCTCCCCGAAACCAGCTCAACGCTTACCCACCTCCCTCCTCCGAAACCTCCTCCACCCCCTCACGCACCTGCTTCACCCGTTCCCTCGAAGACTCATACGCCGCGGCCCGCTTCGCATCCTGTAATCAACCCACAGTACGGTCCGTGCCAGCGCACCAGGCCGTTCAGCACGCACAGACCCATACGAAAGCACCGTATCAGCAGTTCCTGTATCAGCGACACTCCCTTCCTTCGAAGTGGGTGAAGGAAGAGGGAAGTCAAAGAGGGGTTAGAAGGCGTGGATGGCAGTGGCGCAGTGCCGCACCAGGGCGCCCGACTCGAAGATCCACTTTCGGCGGTGCGTCGAGGTCGGAAAGTTCATTCTGCCAGTCAGATGGCGCTGGGTCACTCCCGCAGCACAGGCGTAGAAGGGTCAGCACGAATACCCCCCAGCCCCTCTCCTTAACCAACCTCCGCTCAAAGCCTGCTTCGCAAGCGCCCAAGCAGGGCTGCCGCTGCGGTTCGGCCCGGCGTTGCCTCGTCGTCGGCGTCGGCTCAAATTGACGGACGCTCTTCGATCGTTCTTGCTTTTCGTGCCCAAGTCGTGATCGACCAAGAAGAAGCAAAGTATGCAAGGAGTACTTACGAGGCGAGAGGTTAAACTGTGGTAGATGGCTGATAGGTGGGATGCGGCGTGGTGGGTCCTGAAGGAACTCAATCTGTCGCTCCTACGTTTGATCTGCCCTTACCGGTACAGGTACCTGTACCTCTGACGGGTAGTGTGGCGAGCAACGGCGCTCGGCCGCACATACCTGTAAAGTGTTATTATTGGATACATGAATGTACGGGTACCGGTTCCTCAATGTATTGCTCGCGGAATACACGTCATCATTTCGTCTGCTGCTTTTACCATTTTCTTGTAGTAGCGCCCCTGGGATATGTGACTGGTAGGTAAGCCCTTACATGCACTCTCTAAGGGCGGCATTTTGCCAGAACTACACGACTGAGAGAATTAGGATTAAAATCACAAGCATCCTCTCCCTGCTCCACCTCCGTCCCTGCTCCACCTCCACTCTGGGTTCCTATCTCCGCCACGCTTTTCAGGAGGGCAGTGCTGGTGCTGTGGCATGCCTTCCTGTTCCTCGGGCTTAGGTTTTTTCCTCTTTTCTTCTTTTTGCTTTGTGGTCTCCCTTGCTTTTTCTTGTAAGATTTTTTTTTTTTTTTTAAATGATACGATCGTGGGATGAATTCCCGGCCATGAATGTAAATAAGTTTTGAAGCATGACATTAGCCCACGACTGCAAAATTGACCGCCCGGACGTGGGCCACGTCCGCCAAGGCAAACAAGGCCCCCCAACCCCCATGACTTCAAAACGTATGGCAAGGGTCATATCGAAACGAGGGTTATGGGATAGGCTCGATTATTAATTGTATTATAGTACGGTATATATACTCTTCCCATAAAGTCCGTTACTAGTGAAATAGGGTGTCATATCGTAGCCATTTAGCTAACTGCTAGTATCTGACATAATTTATTTCCTCTAAATGGTACCTGTATCTTAGCGATATTCAGTGACTCGTTTATTGTCATCGCGGCAGTACAACTGTATCGCCGTATTTTCCCTCGACAGTACAGAGTTACTAGCAGTATCTCTTCTGGATAGTTCTTTTCTAGATAGTTCTAAGAGCTTGTGCCATAAGGTAAGATAGACGGTACAGGTAACCTGAGTTAACCTGTATCACTAGTAATAGTTTGGTTTAGTTAGCAGACAGCACAAGCTACAGGTTCTAAGGCTGTTTCTAGAACACCCGAGGTGTGGATATTTAAGACGGGGACTTACTGGTAGAGGAGAAGACCGGTACAGAATAGAATTACGCCACACCCAGATTGTAAGAAACCCCGTTCCTAAGACAATCTTACTAATTCTCTCTACGCTGTATAATTAGATCCAGAGATTAGGTTCTACTATTAGTCTAAGGTTGCCAACTTAGCCTAACCAAAGTAGCACCTCGCACGTGGTTTCGGAACCTCAGAACAGCTAGACGAGACGAAGATGTCTAACCGAGCAGGAGAGAGACTACCAGAGGAAGTTGATGGACGACCATAGGGGGCGCCTTTTCGGCCGACACAGCCGACGTCGACAGATGGTAGAAGACAGACAGTGCGAGAAGGATCGAGTCCCACGATGGAGCCTATGTCGGTACACGTCACCGAGATGCTACAACGACTAAGTAACCGAGTTGACACTTTTTCGATTGAGCTATCTCAACTGCGTGACCACGTCGACAACGGTTTCAGACATTTTGAAGGACGATTGAACAGAAGCCGAGAAACGGAGAATTTTCTTCGAGGAGAACAATTGAGATCGGAGAGGACGCGAGAGATGCCAAGCATGATGCCGAACGATGTCAAACCAGCCAAGATCAAGAGCATCGCTACGACTAACATCGACGACCTGAGAAACTAGTCCTGACATGCACGAGGGTATCTACGGTATCACAACGTTAACCCTGAAGAGCAAAGAGGAGTGTACTGGGTATCTGGCTTTCTGGAAGGCCCACTATGGAAGTGGTGGTACTCCCAAGTTGCGCAGACTGGAGATGAAGTCGGTGGAGGATTTTCCGGAGTTTCTGAGACAGAGAAATCCTTAATTCAGGAATTCTGCGGAAGAACACCGGCGGAACAAGCGAGATTGAATTTGGACAAAGCGCGACAGAAAACCACGGTCCTGAAGTATGCAAACTATTTTCGAGAACAATTATTGGAGCTTCCTCACCGTCATGAAGATAACGTACATGACTTCCAGCGCGGTTTGAGACCCTCGATTCATAAGGAGGTTGCCCTGAAAAACCCTAAGACCATACACGAGGCGATTCAAGCAGCTCTGCGAGCGGAGGCAGCGGAGACCAAGATTGAGACGACCCAACGTTCGACATGCCGACTGAACGCCATCGAAGAAGACAGCGACTTTTCAGAGGCAGCGGAGGAGATCGACAGTGAGTCGGAGGAAGATTCGCATGGCGCGACCGAAGAGAAGCCGCGGGAGCTGTACGAGATTAGACGCCTCACTCAAGAGGAGGTCGACAGATTTAAGGAGGGCAAGTGCTTCATTTGCCACAAGAAGGGACACATCGCTATCGACTGCCCATACAGAAAGAACAAGAAGAACGACAGAACGAGGAAATCCCGGCCGGGAAAGTGAGACCTGAGTCGGCAGCTCGCGGCAAGCTGCAGGATGAGGTTTCGTCTCCTACAACGACTCAGGAAGAGACCAAAACAGAAGAAGTACGAAACCCGTTACCTCAAACGACATTGAGGCCAATCTTTAGGAGCAAGGACTTTAGCGACAGGATGGTGAATAGGGAGTATTTCCTGAAGTAATATCAGATCTACGGACCTTTCGACTTAGATGGAGCTAGCGATAATGACGGCCTTAATTCTCAAGTGGCGGAGGATTTTTGCTGTCCGGCGCGCCCATTTCAGGAGAGAGATTTACAGAAGTACCGGAGAATTTGGCTAAATGCGCCATTTAATGAATTAGAAGATTTTTTTGGCCATTATTTGCGGAGTAAACTGCTTCATCCCCATCTGAGAGCGGTTATAGTGGTTCCAAAGTGGAGGGTAAAACCATGGTTCAAGCTGCTGCGAAGTTTCCGACTTGTCGACGAGCTGGCGGCGAAAGAACATGTGTTTACCTGCCCTACGAACGACGGAATAGAAGGAAGAAGGCAAGATGTTGGACCGACAAGATGGACGACGCAAGTCTACGTCGACGACACCGATCGAGTTCGATTTCTGCCTCAGAACCTACAGAATCCCCCGAAGACCTACTAGACTCACTCGACGACTCTTGTTACCGATGGCCGACGAGTGTTACTAGCGAAAGAGGACACTGGCATGGTCTGGTTTCATGGTGGCAAACATGAGATTGAAGACGCGACCCCGGAATACACAGCTGTGCGAGCTCTTACGGAGACATCTGGATTTAAGATGAGCGAAACAAATTTACGCCTTTTAGGGACGGAGTCTTCAGGACAGAATAAGCGCTACGTGTATATCGCTCGCGTTCGACCCGGATCGATACCGGACGCTACGTCAACTTCTCAGGCAGTATGGGCTACCTGGAAGGAATTAATTTCGGCACGGCGTACGGGTTATCTAGTCCGTGGAGATCAGCAGTTCCCTCTTCGTTACGAGACTTTTGGGAAACCGATCGACGGGTGGATGCACAAGAACGTCCGACTAGAAGACAGTGTTCCTGCGACGCTACATGTATCCACAACCCAGTATGGAACAAGTATGTTAGTGTTGGGAGGCACCTTACGCGGACATCGATGCCGTATTTTGGTTGACTCTGGCGCCTCGGAAAATTTCTGCAAGACTGAGTGGGTACGGGAGCATCACATCCCGACGGTTACTGGAGAGAAATACCGGATAAAATTGGCAGATGGTAGTACAACTACGACTCGCCAGCGACTACGGAATGAAGTGCTCACAGTAGGGACCCTGGATATACGTCTGGACGCAATTACGACAGAATTGGATAAATTCGACATCATCCTCGGTCAACCTTGGTTACAAGCCGTCAACCCGGATATAGATTGGTCTACTAAAACGATTCGCGACCGTAAAACTGGCGAAGCTATGGTGTCTGGCGACGAGTACACCGTACATGTGACAGTACATCACTTGGAGGCGGATGCGATGGCAAAGCTGCTTAGACAACAACCAGCAGACCTCTTCGTGATTGGACTACGAGAAGTACAGGACGCGGTCGACGACATCAACACTGATCAACAACCTGAGTGGACGACTTCGTTACGGGATTCCCTGAGTGAGTTTACGGACATCATCAAGGAGCCTGACGGTCTACCGCCAACTCGCGAGTGCGACTTTGAAATTAATTTGGAGTGCGATGAACCACCTAAGGAGCGAACGTACCGTATGTCACCAGCAAAACTCCGGGAGGTTCAAGTACAGTTGCAAGACTTACTCGCAAAAGGCTGGATTCGTCCGTCTAAATCTCCGTACGGTGCCCCGAGTTTCTTTGTACGCAAGAAGGATGGTACCATGCGTATGTGCGTAGACTATCGGAAACTCAGCGACCTTACGAGGAAATACCGAACACCGTTACCCCGGATTGATGAGTTACTCGACTCGCTATATGGGGCTCACTATTTCAGCACGCTGGACATGTATAAAGGCTATCATCAAGTTCGAGTCAAGGAGCGCGACATACATAAGACAGCATTCCGACCTCATTACGGATTGTTCGAGTACTGCGTTCTACCCTTTGGACTTTGTAACGCCCCAGCTGGATTCCAAGCGATGATGAATCGAGTTTTGGCCCCGTATCTTGGCAAGTTCTGCGTGGTATATTTGGACGACGTGTTGATCTACAGTAAGACGGCCGACGAACACCTCGAGCATATTCGACTCGTGTTACGAGAGCTGCAACGACACCAGTTGCATATCAAACTCTCTGAGTGTTACTTCGGACGATCG
The DNA here is from genome assembly GCA_026401115.1 of Tetraselmis chui. Classification (NCBI taxonomy): domain Eukaryota; kingdom Viridiplantae; phylum Chlorophyta; class Chlorodendrophyceae; order Chlorodendrales; family Chlorodendraceae; genus Tetraselmis; species Tetraselmis chui. The sequence continues at coordinate 15,380 of JAPMLY010002074.1, forward strand.
AGCGTCAATTTCCTTGGGCATGTGGTGGAAGCTGGACAGATCCGAATGGACCCCGACAAGGTTGAGGCAGTACAGAATTGGCCCCGACCGAAGTCTGTGACTAAAGTACGTGGATTTCTGGGACTTACTGGATATTACCGGAGGTTTATCAACCAATTCGCAAACCTAGCAACCCCATTAACGGACTTGACCAAGAAGACACCGGAATTTCGCTGGACTCCTCAAGCCGAGTCAGCATTCGAGCAAATTAAAGACGCGATGGTACGTGCACCAGTACTTGTAATTCTTGACACTTCTCCTAATGCAAGGTACACACTGTACACAGATGCTTCTGGATTTGCAGTAGGAGCTGTGCTATTACAAGACCAAGGTATTGGATTACAACCTGTTGCGTACCATGCTCGAAAGATTAACAAGCATGAGGTACACTATCATGTCCACGAACAAGAGCTACTGGCAGTTCGCGACGCTCTACTGAAGTTCCGTTGCTACTTAGATGGCGCGGCGGGATTTACAGTAATTACGGACCACGACACGTTGCGACACTTCTTTCGGCAGCGCGATTTGTCTACTCGACAGGTGCGATGGCTTCAAGTTTTAGCACCTTACCAGCGACAGATGGACATCGTATACAAGAAGGGAGCAGTCAACCATGCAGACGCTCTGTCTCGCCGACCTGACGTGAAGGACTCATTACAGAAGCTGCAATTGTTACGCGATTGGACCAACGATGAAGCAGAATGCGAGTTACACGCGCAGATTTTTTCCTTGGAATCCCGGTTACATCCTGACTCTGGACTTCATGCGGAAATCAAAAGCGCTTATGATTCGGACAAATATCCGCTTACCCGGAAATCTCTGCCTACCTGGCTGGTACGTCAATCTAATGGACTCTTGTACGCCTACGGGACAAGACTGTATGTTCCGAACGTCTCTACATTGCGATCAAGAGTACTGTACGAACTACACGACGCACCGACCGCGGGACACCCTGGTATTATTCGACTACTGGCAGCAGTAACCCGGACGTTTTGGTGGCCTAACATGAAGCGGACAGTACAACACTATGTACGCAGCTGTGTTACCAGTCAACGCAACAAGGTAGCGCGACACAAGCCTTATGGACTCCTTCAATCGCATGAGGTACCGACCAGGCCCTTCGAGCATGTATCGCTTGACATGATTACGGACCTTCATGAGTGCGATGGGTATGATGCTGTGGTGGTATTCGTCTGTATGCTTACGAAACGGACGATTGTCGAGCCAATTACGAAAACGATTACAACGGAACAATTAGCAAAAATTATGCACCGCGCTGTTTTTCGGCATTTTGGCTTACCACGGAAATTAATATCCGATCGAGATCCCCGGTTTATGAGCGACTTCTGGCAAACCCTATTTAGGACTGTTGGCACCAAGCTTAATATCTCTACGAGCTATCACCCCCAGACAGATGGCCAAACTAAACGAGTAAACCAGACATGGGAGCAAGTCATACGATGCTATGTGCACCCCTTGCACGACGATTGGGTTCAACACCTTACCAACGTGGAGTTCGCGATCAACGCAGCGGTTTCTACGTCAACGACTATGTCTCCATTTAAGGCGACGCTAGGATTCGAGCCGGCATCTCCAACGACGGCTACATTTGAAGATAACGAGCCTAGCCGTACTTTACCGGAGCAAGTGAAGATTCTGGTCGAGATGCATAGATTTGCCCACGACTGCGTCAAAGCAGCCCATGCACACATGCAAGACGCTGCAAATCGGCACCGGTTACCATTACCTTTTACAGTTGGCGACAAGGTTAAGCTCAAGGCGACAAATCTACGGTTTGTACAACAGCCATGTTTTAAACTACGCGACCGCTACATTGGACCGTTTCTCATTACGGAGGAAGTTTCCGCGGTTGCATTTCGGCTTAAGCTACCCCCTGGAGTACGGATTCACGATGTTGTACACGCCACTCTACTGGAAAGATGGAATTCAGAACCAGAACAGGCCAACAATGCGCAGCCAATTCCGATTGTGCACGATGCGAAGCGATTTGAAGTCGACAAAATACTCGACGTGGCTTTTAACTCCAATGGCACGGGACTTTTGTTTAAGGTCCGCTGGGCAGCACCGTTCAACGTACCTAGCGAGGACACTTAGGAACCCATGCGAGGAGTCAACCACTTAAACATCTTTTCCGAATTCCTTCGAACGGATGTTTATCGAGAATTTTCTGGCACCCCTGACTTTGTCAGATTTCGCAATCGCTGGCCTGCAAGAACCCCCAAGAAACCAAGACCCTGAGTACTGCACAGCGAGGACGCTGGTGCTTGAGGAGGGGAGAGTGTCATATCCTAGCCATTTAGCTAAGTGCTAGTATCTGACATAATTTATTTCCTCTAAATGGTACCTGTATCTTAGCGATATTCAGTGACTCTTTTATTGTCATCACGGCAGTACAACTGTCTCGCCGTATTTTCCCTCGACAGTACAGAGTTACTAGCAGTATCTCTTCTGGATAGTTCTTTTCTAGATAGTTCTAAGAGCTTGTGCGATAAGGTTAGATAGACGGTACGGGTAACCTCAGTTAACCTGTATCACTAGTAATAGTTTGGTTTAGTCAGAAGCATCCATATAGTTCAAACGGTTTAACTTACTCAAATGATCCATAATAATTTCGAAGCCGTTTCGTTTCGCTTCAAATGCCGTTGGATGCGCCATTTCAATGCGCGTCGAATGCACCTACTCATTGGTAAAAACCTACATCCGCAAAAATGCGGCGATTCATTCTATTTTGCGCGATATTCCGGCAAAGCCGAGCCGCAGTGCCAAGCAACACTCGTCGAATTCGACTCACCTCATAAGGCGATTTGTGCGGGGTTTGTCGACATGCGTTTATTACTCATTCTTCATTCCTATTGTTTTGCAAACCCAATTTTGGACGTGTGCCACGCGTAAGGCGGGTGTGGTTGGCACAAGCACACACCCAAGCATTTCAAACATAACGCCCCAAACGTGCAAGTTGGACCTCGTCCCTCGTCAAAGCCAATCGCCCTCACACAATTATATAGTGTGTATTGTTATCCAAACTTGTAACCAATGAGTTTTTATGCGCTTGTTCTCAAAGTTAAACCTCCGCATCAAACATCGATATATTCATTGGATCATGACGAACATGCCGCATCATCTGCATCAATGCGTCTATGAACTACTGCCCTATCTAATCTTTGCATCCATGAATTAGTGTACTATTTAATCTTTACTTCCACGAATTAGTGCCCTACTTAATCAATACGTCCATAAATTAGTGTTATCATTAATCGATGCATCCACGAAATCCTATCCTAATTAATCAATGCATCCATGAATTAGTTATGTACTTAATCAATTTACACAGAATTACCTATACCATTTCAAAAGGTCGGTTGCATCGATGCATCCCCTTACTTGTAATTTCTTAAATAACATTACTTTAGAAGTCAATAGCAATACCGTCTTGCTAAACTATAGACACGCTAACAATCTAGCAATAATCCGGCTCATCATTTCATTAAATTCGTATGTGTGAGGAGACCGTTGTTGATGCATCAATGCATTCGCCACGCATTGGCCACATCATTGCATCCATGAAGAAGTGCCCTATTTGATCGAAGCGTCCATGAATTCGTGCCCAATCTATAATCGATGCATCCACGAATTAGTCACCTCTTTAATCGAATCATCCACGATTTAGTGCCCTACTTAAAATATGCGTCCACGAATTAGGAGAATAATAAAACGGATTCTGCATCAAAGTTTGATGCATTGCAGTTGATGCTTGATCTTTAGTTTCTGAGGTTGATGCGGAGGCATACTCGAAATGCACCACCCGTGCATGCGGCGTGAACTTCTAGCATGCTCCATTCACAGACCCGCAAGCCAAACCTCGCGCATCGAACACGGTATCCACGCCTCCAACAAGTCCCCCAAGTATAGTCAAGTGGCTCATCGAGCAATATTCACCATGGTCTAAGCACTTGCGTAATGCCCGCGCGTGGCACTTAAGTGAGGTGTGTACTTTATTTTATACAATCTTTTTAGGAATTTATGAGCTTAATTCGAGAAATTCCACGGACAACACTCGCTTTAAGCTCAGGTCTAACCATAACCAATGACGCTAACTACTTGCGTCGCGGCTCTACTACACTAGGGTGGGCGCCCGCCGGCGGCGCAGCGGCTGCGACCCCGGAGGGGGGTGCGCTCGCATGCCCGTCGGCATCCCCTCACCTCCCCGTGGTGGGCGCCGGGAACCCCGTAGCCGTGCCACGCTTGGCACGGTAGGGGCTAAGAGGACCGACAACGCAATCCCCGGGATCGGTAGCTATCGGGAAAGCCATGTACATATGGCTTATGAGAAATACAATTTCTGTGCGATACCGGCGCCAAGATCTCCCGCTCGGCCCGTCCGATATGTTTTTCGCGGTCACATACTACTTGATGCACCCCTACTTTGGGGGGTGGGGCATGTACCTCAGGAGCGTTTGGTGGCGAGGAGGGTACGGCCGGATCAGCGGTAGGACGCGGGCGTTAGAGTTGGTGGTGGCCAGCCGGGAAGCGGCGCCATGAAAGGGAGCTTGCTAGCCGTCGACCAGCCATGTGCCAATCGAACCTTCCCGGGGGTGAGGCACGACATGTCACAGGCCGGTGGTCGGTCGCAAGCGGAGGAGCGGCTAGGTGAGGCGGCGGCGATCCTCAGGATCAGCCGCCGCCGGAAAGCCATGTACGGAGGGCTTTTTTTGGTAGCTAACATAATGTCCGTACCCGGGGTCGAGCCAATTGCGAAGAAGCACCAGGGCATGGCGCTCAGTGGCAGATACCTACGTCGACATGCTAAATCTCCCGGGGGGGGGGGGGAGTACGCTTGAGCGGCAAGGAGGGTGGTCGCGACGGGAGAGCTACACGATTTGGCGACGACGACCCTCCGGGTCGACGCCGCCGGAAAATCCCGCACGGAGGGTTTTAACTAATTTCCGTGCACCCGCGGGCCGAAGAATCCGGCTCCGGTGACCTGCCTCCCCTCTTTTTCGACACCCGGTACCCTGACAAACTTGTATACATAGAGTGCGGGCCCGGGTGAGCGCGGAGGCCCGCGCTCGAAAAAGCTTGTTCGGTGTACGCGCGATCGGAGGGGGAGGGTACGGGCGAAGGTCGGACTACTAGACAAGTGCCCGGGTACCAGACAACGGAAAATCGTGGTAATGAGTGGGGAAAATCCTGACGCGGAGGCGGGAGCGCCATGTTTTCCCTATGTCGGTGTGTCTCGGTCCCCCCCACATGCCCTCGAGGTGACGGGGAACCTCGACAAGAAGGACCGTCGCGTCGGTAGGCGCGGCAACGACCTTGGGGCGGGGCTTACGGGATTAGGCGGCGGGATCGACGAGCAACCACGTGCTGAGGTTTTTTTGCCCGCCTTTCCCCTCCTATCTTCGGCATGGCCGAAGTCATGCGAGAGCTAGATTAGGCTGGCCCGTCGTCCTTTGCGAACGCCTATCGGCCTAGGCCGGTCGGCACCCAGATTCGGTGGGAGCGGGCCGTGCATCGTGAAGGTCGAGCAGCAATTTAGTTTTGCACTTCTTGACAAGTGGATTTATCTTTGGACCTGTTTTTCTTGATTACAAAATATTTGCGTTGTTACTGCTAATGCGGGGGGGGGGGCCTGTGGCAATTGCTGCGATTGCTTACAGTTTTTAACTCCCGAGGACCGTCGACACACATTGCAGATAGGCGTGTCGATAGGTGTACCTTGTCGAAGTGTACCCGGTCTAAACTTGCCCGTAGGTCATGTATGGCTGAGTAGAGAGGGCCGATAATAGATGGCTGCCGGTCCATTTTGCCGGTTCGCTATGAGCAATTTCAATTCAATTTCAATTTTCAATGGGATGGTACATGAGCGTCGTCGTGCTTGAAGTGGTCAGTGGTGAGAGGGACGCTTGTTCTTAACTAGCTTATATTAAACATAATGTATGTCTTGTCTTTTGTGGAGGAGTGAATGTAAATCCCTCTGGGGTACTAGAATACGTGGGTAATGAGGTAGGCGCGGTTTACGGAATTAGGGGCGTGGCATTATTATCGATGTCATCATAAGGTTGATTTTCCTTTCCTCGCTGTGCAGGAGGGCAGTGCTGATGCTGTGGCATCCCTTCCTGTTCCTCGGGCTTAGCATTATCATTTCCTCCTTTTTCCTTTTTGCTTGCTGGCGGTTCTCGCTTCTTTTTCTTGTAATACATATTAATATTTCGCCGCTCGTGACGTGTATTTTCGCTTTTATTCATATCGCTGATATTTATCGCTTATTATCACACGTCATATCGGCACATAAAAATTCTGGAGCGCGGCTCAAAAGCATTCTGAGCAAGGCTCCCCCCAGTAGAACTCAGTGCGCTCAGGTCGCCCCGCCTCGCACCCAGCTACGGCGTGGTACGCACAGTCAACCTAGATGCCACTCTGTATCTTGAAGCGAACTGCGTCTTTCGTGTACCAGCTTGGCGCGCGTCGCATACACCACACCATAGCCTACCGTGGCAAGCTATCCGACAAGGGAAAGATATCTTAATAAGTACTGTTATTTATTGGCCTTTCCAACCGACTCACACCCAACCCCCCCAGCTGGCGCAGTCGCCGCCCTCAATCGACGCAACCTTGCGTGCCTAGGTTTAGAGGGTGGTCTTGCTACCATTTTGTCATGTGTTTCCTTCGCCTCGCGGAAACCCCCGCTCGAGGGACGCAACGGAGTGGCGGCTAGCCAGCACATGAAAAATTCGCCTCCTGAGGCGGCGGTGCTGATGTCGTCAGCAAAGCTCAGATTGCGGAGTGGCGACTGGCAGCATACAGGGATGCCGTAAGAAACAATCGAACTAGAGGGGAGGGGGGTTTGCGACGGGTGACATAGGAGGAACGTGTCTCGAATTGGGTTGCTCGACAACGGAAGGGGGTTCTGATATCCCGGCAGGCTTGCGGCCAAAGATGAGAAATCATTAGAAGCGTTAATTCAAGGAAATGCCATAATAAATACCAAACATTTCTTTTGTCGGAGGAAAAAAACGTAATTTTCACTGTTTTTTCAGAGGTCTGCATTCAGTGATGGCGAT